>WOVY01007956.1:0-20163 GCA_013436015.1 Rhipicephalus annulatus
AGGAAGTAGCCAGGGGCACGCTCTGCATATTTTTTTTTCCTGTTCTGTCAACAATAAACCGAAGACGTATCATCGGTTCTGAGGTCTCTCTGGTCCTTCTGAAACAGTGGTGTCGCTTCAGATATATATATATATATATATATATATATAGATATATATATACATATATATATATATATATATAGAAAGAGAGAGAGAGAGAGAGAGAGGAAAGGCAAGGAGCTAAACCAAGCTTGGCTCGGTTGGCTACCCTACACTTGGGGGTGGGGAAAGGAGAATAATAGAAAGGAAAGAGATAAAAAAGAAAAGGAGTAATAAAGAGAAGAATTAATAGTCAGCTCCAGACTACACTTCATGGTGTCACACTGTTTCTTTCTTCAAAAATGGCGGTGACATTAAGGGCTGACGTTGAATGGGTGAGCACTAATTTAACCTGGGATTAACCTGAAGCTTTGGGGTAGGCGTGGAGCAGGTTAACCCGGTTTAGTTTGTCGGCACGTTTTATGGTGTCAATCGACTACTTCCAGTGGGTATTTACGTTGAATGAGCGAACGCTTTCAATACTGGCAATTTGAAAGAAAATCTTCGTGATTGGAGTATATTTTTTTAAACCCTGTGAGCTTGGCTGCATCCCTCCTTTACAATGTTTGACGTGACTGCTATGATAATGAAGGAGTTGATGCCTATCAGTCGGCATGCAAAAAAGATTTGTGGAGAGCCATCCGTCACTAGCTGTAACGGTAACGCCAACAAAGTTGATGGTTGTTGATGAGCAATTATGAGTGAACTCGGTAATGAAAATGGTAGGGGCGTTAGTTTTTCAGATTGGTGAGACTTCATACGGCGTCGCGCGAGTTGACGGGCTTCTTCATCATGTTGATCGAACAAGGCAGCGTCCGTGTTGAACATTCCTTGGATGTCCGGAAAAAGCATGATGTCGAGCACTGTGGTTAGATCTCACCCGTGCACAAGGTGAAAGGCTGTAAGCCTGTACTACCTCGAAGTATACAGTGTTATAAGCAAATGTAACGACAGGTAAGATACCGTCCCAGGTCTTGTGGTCAATTGTTACATACTTTGACAACATGTCTCCAGTGGTCTTGTTTCATCGTTCAATAAGCTCGTTTGTTTGGGTGTGATATGCTGTTAGTTTCAGGTATTCCGTGCCAGTTAGCTTGAATGACGACAGCTGGAGCACAGTGATGGCGAACAACGTTGCTAAAAAAAGTGGGCGGCGTCCGCTGTGGCATATTTTGGTAGTGCCGTTGTGCCAGAAAAAACATGGCGTCGAACACTGTGTAAACACAGTGCTGGACGCGCTGTATAACTGTATTCGGGGTGCAAAAACACGATGCCTGTAGAACACATAGCGAGAACACGTTACAAGCAGGCGAGCCGTCAGTAAGTAATGTTGTGCTAATTTCAAAACACCACTTTTCGTGAAACAAACATTTAAAAATGAGAAAGACACCACCAAAAGTGGTGATACCAAAACGAAGAAACATATCGACTGAGTGCTGGCTAACAAGAGTGACCTCTATGTTTTTTCGGTGCCACCCAGACTCGTTTCGAGCTCCTTTCTTTTTATTTACAGAACGATAAACTAGCCCAATGAACCACACTCTAGCAGATATATGACATCAGTGTGGTGAGGGTATTTGCAGTTTGGCACATTGGGCTTACATTCGTTGTACAGTATGTGCGATCAAGTATTTTTAGTGTTCTAAGGGCAGGCCGTAAGTTCAGTCATGATCTATTCAGAAGAAAAAAAGAAAAAAAACGAATGAAACCCACACCATTTGGGAATCTAAGGCACGGTGCTTGTTTGTACATTAATGAGGTATTCGCTGAAAAACATCACTCGGCTTTGTCATAACAAGAATTTGGCATTGGCATAGGAGTTGTTATTAATCTATTAGAATATTTCCTTTTGACGTAAATAGCGAACGATACATTCGGAGCAGAAAAACAAGACGAGTGTTTTCTATAGCTGAAAAGTTTATTGAAAGAAAAAAAGGCTGCTAAATGGAATTTGCAGACTTGCGTTGTGTCAGGTGAGATGATGTCAGCACGGTTACGATAGTGCTATAAAGCAAATTATTAATTGGTGTATGACAAGTGGCCTCGGAAATCCAGCCCGCAACTTTGTAAGGTCACTTACACTTAGCTAACACATGCGACTTTGTTGCGATCGGCAACAAGGACACATCTGACCTTGTTAAGAACGAACACGGCTTTTTTGACCCTTTTCGAGCTTTTAAAGCACGTCGTTTGTGCGTGATCAAAACACGGTATAGTGTAGCGCTATACGATTTTCTATTATACAGGAGGAAGTGAAAACTATTGTCACTGAATATTCACAGTGGTGGTTCAACTGTATTCCTGCGGAAAGGCGTTGGTAGACGTCAGACATGGTATTGTGCATACAATTATGAACAAAGCCTACTCTATCTATTTCGAGGGGAACGCCTTCGAACATGAATATATGCACTCTATTAAACTGTGAGAATGCTCACGTGTCTTGCGTGTTTGAGAATGGCCGCATGGGGCTTGAAGTTGGCCACTAGAATAATACGCTTTAAATTTCAGGAACATTTAGTTATATGCCTTGGCAGCTGAAAGCATATAAGTTCTTACTGTACATGGTATACGTTTGGTACAAACAACTGCATAATTTGACTATCGTTAGGCAAGAATAATTACAAAGAACCATATGCAATCGTACATTAAACCACTGAGCGATATATCACTGGAGTACAACGCCGTAGAAACAACCTGCCGAATTCCAACGTCCACGTCTTCGCAACCATGGCATATATCATGGGGATTTTAGTGGTAAAAAAACGTAGGGAAACTGATTCTCAATGTTGCTCGCTACGTTTGACCACTATAGATTGCGCCTGTCTTCCATTGCAATCTTTGCTATAGGTCAGTTTGTAGCGCCTGTATGTCGTCTATCTCTCACATGTGTACATTGTTTGCAGCGCTGAGATCACCATGTTATATAATAACGAACTCGTCCAAAAATATATTCTTACTTTGCATAGTGTAGTCTGCTAGTAAAGTAGTAACAAGTGTCGGCTATCATTACCCTCTGCGGCAGAAGCTCTTTCATAAAGGGGATGAATTTATTCATATGATGTAGAGTGGCGAGTTTTTTGCGGAAATGTTGTAGGCCCGTGTGCTCAGATTTGGGTGCACGTAAAGAACCCCAGGTGGTCTAAATTTCCGGAGCCCTCCACTACGGCGTCTCTAATAATCATAGAGTGGTTTTGGGACGTTAAACCCCACATATCAATCAAATCAGAGTGGCGAGTTTATAGCCTTAATGCGTGGACGAGGCCACTGATCGGCGTAAGCAAGTGTGCCATGGTACAGAGTTGAACGGTTTCACAGGGAACAGAATCCATTTGCTGCGACACAATTAAGGTCTCATACTGGGACACGCTTTTTTCGGGAAGCCTCATACAGCAGTGACGGGACCACAGGAGCTGAAACACTCAATGTACTAAATGTGTACCGCGTTGTCGACCATCGTGTGGAGTGGCGACCATAAGGCAGCCAAGCTGGCGTACACGATCTTCATGCGCAATGACATAAGGGTGCGGGTGCCGAAAATAAATGATAGAAAACAAAGGTTAGGCTATGTGCATTACATACCAATTATCGCTAAAGATCGCAAGTACGCAAGCATTGTAATTAGCTTGTTCATACATTGTTGCGTTTATAGTAAGTGGCCGAACGTTTGGGGCGTAAATGTAGGCGGGCTTGCGACTTTTATGACGACTATTTATCTTAGCAGGCCCGTGTACTCAGATTTGGGTGCACGTTAAAGAACCCCAGGTGGTCGAAATTTCCGGAGCCCTCCACTACGGCGTCTCTCATAATCATATGGTGGTTTTAGGACGTTAAACCCCACAAATCAATCAATCATTATTTATCTTAGCGTTACATGCAACCTATGAGCAAAGCAGTTTTGGTTTACAGACATTCATCTTCTGCTCGCAGAGCTTCCCGTCTCCCCAGATTATCCGTTTTTATCCGCGTCTTGAAAGCCATGCAGTGGCGTGTCTGTACGCTTGGTATGCCGGAATAGAGGGCAGACGCGACGTAAGGTAATGAGAACGCATGTCACACTACTCCTTTAGTCTAACCAGCCCAGCAACGACGCAACACGCGAACTTTGCTAGGGTGCCGCAATTGTAGCTAGAAGGGGCAGGTGATGGACGTGATACAGCTGTTACGTAATGGGACTCTTAAGACGGATGTGACTGCAGTATAACGCGGCTTAACGCTATTTACAGAAGCATGGTCGAGGATAGGTGCCTAATGACCTTGCTCCTTAATATAAGTTCACTGCGCTAGTCCATCGAGCCAGATTCTGTTCGGCCTATAGTTGTTGGCCACTGAGCAGGGTCAGCTCCCAGCCCTCTCAGAGACTGAGTAAAAGAGCAAAACGCGGAGGGGGATGAAGAGAAAAAACTTGCCTGCGTCCTCAAACCATGTGGGTGCAGCAAGCCACCGGCTCACAAAACAAGTAACGGCCATCCCAAGATAACTATAAAAGTGCTTCAGAACTGTGGAGCATGGCAGGAAGTTTGTAAAAAGTTGATAAACGTACATTCGTCAGATTTACGCAGCTGGTCACTAGTCACCAGCATCTGTTTCTCGACAGCGCCCGTTTGTTGCTCTACAATCTCCAGTATAGAACCCTAAGAACTCACCCAGTTGAGTTCTTCACCTTTTTAATTTCTACGTGAAAACGTGAGCAGATAGGTCCAGCGTGGCATGGAATAAGTTACGGGGAAGAGAACGAGTGCATATAGATATGATAATTAACAAACTTTATTTTAATCGTGGAAACGCGCCTCCCTTTCCCAACACGGTAGCACTTCACCTAGACATCAGACATATTCTAGTATAGACAAATGAAGAAATAGAAAGAAAGAAAAAAAAACGAGCAATGCGAGGTAGCTTAAATTTGTTAAAAAGGTGGAATTGGAACTCCTGTACTCACGAATTGAAGGTGAGCATCGCTAACACGGCTATCGAAGACAACTTACAGACAAACATAGAAGGAGAGATGAAAGAGGGTGATGATGAGCTAAATAGGAGGGTTTAGAGAGTGTAAAGCATACGGTAGGATGAAAAAGAGAAAGTCAAAAAGAAATATAATTAGAGAGAGAACTACAGAAAGATTGAAAGAGATATCCAGTTAGCAATCAATCAATAAGTAATACATTTCTGAAAATTGCTTACAAATACGTCGACATGAAGGTGTACACATACTATAAGCCAATTGCAAAATTTATAAGTAGTCTCGACATTAGGTGTGGTTACTTTAACAGGTGGAAAAATAGAACGTAATTAGTACGCTGGTGAAATTAGCGCACTTAGATGTCACTTAAGCATGCCTTCATATCCCTGACATAATAATACTGAGTTGAGTATTCATCGAGTTAAAAATATTATTAGGAGTTATTAGGTAAACCTCCTAAACAAAAAAAATAGTAGTGACTACTGCAGAGTACAGGAAAAACCATGCACGAGCTGCGCTTGGCGTGAAAGACTCTTTTTTAATTCAATTGGCATGACATATCTCATAACCTGTATAATGTAACATACCATAAGAGTAAAAATACAACCACGCATCTGAAAATGTGAATTATGAAACAAGTGGCACGTTCAATTTTTCCAACACATTACAAAATGCTCTGGTACCATTATTTATCGCCATGAGCCACAACATTATTAAAATTCATATAAAAGCCTTAGAAGCGTGTCGCAGCTACTGCACTTCTTCCATGATGACGAGTAATGACGTAAGAGGTGCTTCCCTACTTGGAAAAAAAATAAAATTAAAAATACGACCTATAGTGGAGCGGGTACCTCGCAAGTGTAATTGTACTAGTTGCCAAAAAGAAAAAAAAAACATAAGACCAACACGATGGGCTTCCTGAGGAGATCAATGAAGTTATCTCTAAAGTTAAGGTATGTAATATGGTGTGGTAGGAGAGTAAAATAACAACGTTTTTGACACTACGTGAATTACGCAACCAGAGTATTGTTTACATCCTACAACAAATTTTAAAAAGAACTACCTTCTTCGGAAGGGCAAAGAAGTGAATGTGATCGCGAAAAATTGCAATGTGCCCCGAAAAAGGACAAGCAGCTCGGTACTTGCACCTTCCCATTGAAGAACAAATATGGACGTCTGAAGAGAACGCGCAGCTATACACAAGAGAAGCGGGAATTAACCATTGTCACAGTTGTTACACCTTTGAGCTTGAGCGATGCGCTGGAAGTGTCGACAGCGCAGAAACTGACTCTTAGATAGTTCTTTGTTAACACCCGTTGCGTCTGCTGCGACTTGTTTACGTCTGACACAAGGCATGCGTGGTGTTCATTTTTAAAGACGATATTCTTTTTTGGGGTACTTCGACGCAAAAGTTTTGGTCTGTCTGTCTCTCCGTCGAAATGATACCCCGAATGGCCAAAATCAAATCCCATTCACCACTCCCATCACTATTGTTCAAGTTTCACCGTTAATACTTGTGTGATTGTCAATCAAAAAGCAAATATTGCGCATATCCGAGACCCAATAACAACACGTCAATATTTTGTATGTGTGTCTTTATACTAGAGAAAACATACATAAGTAATTCTAAGGACCATAGCAATTATCACGCAGAGCTGGTCGTGGGGGGTGGGGGAAGTGATTTTTAAAATTGGAAAAGAAAAGATAAATGAACACCGCAAATGTCTGCAGCTAAGTGCGACACCTCAACAGTGGTTCACAAGGGAAGGGGAATGGGGTGGTGGTGGTGGTAATAGGCTTGAGCGAAGACAGGAAAGAGGAAAGAGATAGCAAGCGAAGAGACGGAATATGAAGGGGGGGGGCGCACAGATCGCCTACCAAAATCACGTGGCAGGAATTTTCTAAATTCGCCCACGCAGTCCGCTTCCGTCTACAAAGTGCAGCAGTGCTGAGAGGGCACGCTTGATATGCGCGCGGCCACTGTTAGGGAACAAGAGGTGCTCAGTTGTTCGAGGCAGGTCGAGAACTCCGTATACGTTGCGAGCATCACTTGTCTGCTTGCGTCACCAGCCGGGCAATGAAACAAAAGGTGGTCCAGAGTCTCCAGGTCACAGCCGTCCATGCAATATGGACTGCAACGCCTGGAGTGTCGATGTTTCCGCTCGGCGGTGTAGCTGTCTCCGGTGCGGAGACGGAGAAGGAAACCGTGGCCTCGTCTTGGTAATACCTTGAGAGGGAGCTGCCGCGGCGGCTTTTCAGCTGCTACGCGAGGGTCAGGATGACGCTCGCACACGTAGCGGGCGATGAGGAGACGGCCGGCATTCGTGGAGCACACGAAGTTGGTGACGCCGGTGTCGGTGCCGTACACATCCCTCGCGGCACAGTCGGCCGCCTCGTTGCCGGGTATTCCGATGTGTGAAGGCACCCAGTGCAGCGAAAGGTTGCAGCCCATTAACTCCACGACGTGTAGCTTCCTGGCAACTCCCTGCGCAAGAAGGCTGCCGTCTTCCTCGCGCGAGATCGCGGCCAAGGCCACGCGGAAGTCGCGACAATGCAACGCTACGCACAAAAAGGCAAGTTTTGACAACGGTTTGCTAAGACCACGCAGTGGTGGCATCTTCCCGTCGCTTTTCGTTCTACACCTTATTGCCTACGAGACAGGCGCGCACGCCTTCTTTTGTTTTCGAAGATAACTGTCAGATAGCGCTTGTGTCTCACGTGCCTCCTCATTGTTCTCGTTTGCCTTCGCTGTACGGATCGGGGCACTTAAACGCAGTGCCCCCAGAATACAAGTCATCAATTGTCTTGCGCAGAACATCAAATAAACGTTTTGTTCACTCTCTCAAAACGCAACGATTATCGTATTTTGACGGCATTTGCAATGAAACAGGAAGATACAGAGCTAATTTGTTTTAATGCGCCCGCACCTAAGGCACACAAAGGCACAGCTTTCTTGTGCGTCATTCAAAGATACCTTTCAAATTCAACAAAAATGCAGGAGCTTCGCGTAATAAAGAACATGTTAAAGCTACCTAACTATTTGTGAAGCATCTGCAGTAAATGATGTATATTTAAATAGCTCATCAATATTACGCCAGTGCATGCGTGACAAGTGGCTGTATAACGACTCTGTGCCAGAAACCATAGCGCTTTCCCCAATTCATCATATCAGTTGCATTGCCAAAACTCCTTACCCAGGTGATAACCACTGCAAAAAACTTCTTTGTGCAACAAACTGCGACATTATCCACTTATGCCAGAATTTTTACATCTGGTGCCAGCAACATAAGGTCATGATTGCTGTTGTTTTCACTCATTGTTAAGCATATTGGTTCTATATAGAATCAAAAACGGGTTTAGTGGGCATCCTTGACAGACGGGACGCCTAACGTTACTGGGGGTAATTGATGACTTATTACCTACTTGACGCGTCGCACAGTTGCCATATTCAAAGCTACCTATCCGGGACATGATGGTGACGACAAATATCAGCTGAGAGTGTTCATATACTTTGTGGACGAAAGAAAAAAAACAGTAGGACGGAGCATGCCAAGCATCCACAAGCCACGGAACCCTTAAGCAACTTGCTTCTCACGATTGTTCTCCTTTTCCATGATGCTCCTCTTTCACTTCTTTTAACGGTGGCCTCGTGAACAGAAACAAAAATTGACGAGCACACGTGTTTAGTGTCCACAAGCCAACCTGCCAACCTTTTTTATACTACCCAATCCCGTGCATTCTCTCAACACGGAGCTCACTTCCCAGCATTATTCTGTTTCATTTTTTTATGCGTGGGCATCAAAATTCTCACGTAATACTCCGCGTTACTAAAATATTTCTTCATGATATCATTGTTATCACAATAAAAAGCGCAGACGCCATTTTACGTCGTCATCAGCGACCACATCAGCTTGTACCCGTAATGCCTTGTAAATATGTAGCAGGCACTTCGCTTTTCTGCAGAATGACGAATGATGGTGTATTGGATGCTTCTCTAATTAACAGTTTTGATTTATGGCATAGCAGGTACCTGCAACTGTACTTGTAGGCCCAAGAGTGTTTACAACGGCATCTATAAATGGTGCTTTTCCAGTTTTTGCTGTAAGTGCGCTGCACTGTCCTTGAAGGCCGGACATTTCTGTCTGCTTTCATTTTTTTTTTCGCACGTAGGCAAATATCGACTGCGGCGACCTTCCAAATAGGCTGAGATTGTAAAAAAAGAGCGCCAAATTATTTTTTTCACCACTGTGAATACCGAAATCTTCATCATCGTCGCCATCCTATCGTCCCACTTTGCTGCTGTTTCCTATACGCGAAGTGTTTCTACAAAGAGTTGCTCATCCGAAAGAAAACTTGCCGTGTGTCTGGTAACACTGTAAAACACTTCAAAATTCCAGACGACGCTGAACTTTTATATAATAGGTGGTGCTTACAAAGAGAAGTAGGGAATCTCTCTCACGATGTAGTACATAGAATCAGTGAAGATCTGCTAACACCCATGAGAATGCTGCCAATACACGAAAGCGTTGCCCCGACCAAAACAAGTCCTCGGCCTTACCGAAAAAATGTATGAGTAAACAAACTATCAAAATTCTTTAATGGTGGAGAACCTCTTATTTATGGCTATTTATTGGGAAAGATAAATTACCAAAAATAAGCCAAAAGTTTCTTATCAGCAGCGAAAGTCTTTTATAAAAACGTTCTGGTTTTAGACGCCTGCTGTGAGAGTCATGTGCCTATTGCATTGCGTCAAAAAGATAGTGGACGCGGATTCAATCTAAACAGAAACATGCTCACTTTCTTGGTGTCGAAAAATTCAGCAGATAGCACTTATTATGATGTCACATGAAGCAGGTGGAGGGGAAGTGATTGTGGTGTAATTTTTGGTGTGTACTTTGCAAATGGTGCTTTTACAGAAATGTTGTGCTGCATTGAAATTTAGTGCTTATGCTTGTAAGAATGCTAGCCCGGAATCGTCCTACGCAGACCTAATTCAGCGCATTCCTTTACGACGACATAGTGGTTGAATGGAAAGTTCAAAAGTATTTCAAGCGCATATTTGCTTGTTGTTCAAAATTACATTGAAAGCAGCCATATCGAAACCACTTTCTACTTCAACAATGGCAATGTAGTGATCCACAATTTTAAACATCTCGACAAACATCAATGAAAAGAGTATGTACTGAGTGGTACATACTTGTACCTCTTAGTGCGCGCTTGGGACCGGATAGCGCTATTGCATTCAACTTTCAAACGTGAAGCTTAATGGTGACCTATATTTTCTTATCTTTATGCTTGACCTACATTGTGTTTAAGTATGCTCGTTTTCATCATAGATTTTTCTAACTGGAGCAAAATCTAGCACGAGTGTCTATGGGAGCTCCAGTGCATGGCGTTTCAGGGAGCATGGGAGCGATGAGAATACATGAAGTTTTCTAAGCTGTGTTACTTTGGCTTCGTTTGGCTCTGTATTCAAGAAACATTGAGTAGTTACAGTTCACCATAATAACATTTTTAGGCTCATTATTTGAATTGGCTGACGACGTTCACAGTCACCCAGTTTTCACCCTAAGCAAGGCTAAATACTGTCGATAAACAAAGGTACAAGAGCATTCGAAGTTTAAAAACACGAAGGCAAAAAAATCCATGTACCAGCGATCATTCCCACGGTGGCTCAATGATCTCAGCGCCACAGTTTGTTGTAGTATGTATCAAAGGAAACTCCATGGTTCTCATATTGATAATACAGGGTTTCACTGCCTAAAAATAGCAGCTGCTGTAATTTGTAACCACGGCTTGAAACTGGTAAGACTGTGACGCGAGTAGGTCAGTTTGTTGTTGAACATACGCGAGCCCCAGCGATAAGATAAGAGTGTCATATGGAATATATGCCATATGCCATATGAATATATGCCGATATATTGTGTCAGCTAAGCTTTTGTTGAAGATTGATTGATTGATATGTGGGGTTTAACGCCCCAAAACCACCATATTATTATGAGACACGCCGTAGTGGGGGCTCTGGAATAATCGACCACCTGGGGTTCTTTACCACGCACCGGAATCTGAGTACACGGGCCTACAACGTTTCCGCCTCCATCAGAAATGCAGCCGCCGCAGCCGGGATTCGAGCCCGTGATCTGCGGGTCAGCAGCTGAGTACCTTAGCCACTAGACCAACGCGGCGGGGCCTTTTGTTGAAGATTGACGACCATGTTTGCTGCTACCATTGCACCAAGTATGCCAAGGGCTTGTATTTCGAGTATATTTCTTGCAAGGAACAACTTTGAGCATTGAGTACGCAGATCTCTGAAAACTTGATTGGTTAGTTCTTCACCTGCATGCGGCCCAAGTTAATGCCGTGAGGATGTATTAACAAACTTCAGGGAAGCAAGCCATCCATACATCAGTGTAAGATGAGAGTCTTCGCTATGCAGCAGGATAGAATCATTTCAGCGTTTGTTTAGCGTCTTCATAATTGTACCGATAAAATATGATGATCGAATTTCCTCGACATCATGAAAGTAATATTTATGAAGGTGTGACTTTGCATGAATGACTACTGAAACTGTCCTCCATTATATCTGCTATCTCGTGTATGTTCACGTTTTCCAGTACTGATTTGCGCAAATGTCCCTATGATGGCAAACTGAAAAAAAAAAATCAGGGCGTATGCAAGACATAACATCTTCTGCCCAATTCGATTGCCATGTGATCGTGGCATTCCACAGAAAAGTACTTTCAAGAATGAAAATGCAATGCTGTATACCTCTGGCAGAGTAAAATGGGAATTGTGTACGAATCTATTGTAAACGGGCTGCAAGAGGTTAGACCTGCCGTACAATGCAACAGCGGGTTGTATAAATCATGCAGACATGATTCATGATCCATGCAAATTATGCATCCTGGTTCTGTAGTGTTTCGTTGAGATTTTTCGCCGCTTTGGCAAAAATTTTAACAAAGAAATTTGAGTCGTTTAAAGCTGCGAAAAAAAAAACGCCAAGGTCCAAAGTGTTAAAAAAAGTCAAGCCTGCTTGGAAGGTGAAACACAGTCACAGCGAAAGCTAGAACAGCTCTCTTTTGGAGCCTTTTCAAAACACTGATTCGGAAACTACTGCAAGCACACATGCTTGTTACCCACTGGGGCATTGATAAGACATTTTTTGGGTAGTAGGCTGGTATTCGCTATGCTACTTTTTTGTCATTTTTCTGAGAACAGTGGTATCCGCTAAACAGTTGCAAGGAATTTTGTGCCAATTGTTGATGCAGTGGCTGACGACGATGTGGAATTATGGCTGAAGTGGGTATGCGCCACAGTTAATATATAAGAACAAGAACCAGATTCTTAATGAGTTGGAGCATTGTACGACCCACTTGTTACTTTGTTCGAATTGTGCGACGACTGGTTGTATTTTCGCTGTTTTAGAGCACTTTATAAGTCGTATTAACACATTTGTTCTCCCGACTTCAAGCCTGCCTATCGCAAGTTTGCTAACAAGTCACTTGTACCGGCGTAGCTCACTGATAGAATACTGGGCTGGCACTCAGCGGACTCGGGTTCGAGCACGACTGTGTCATTGTTGCTAGTTTTTTTTAATTTCGCGTAATATGGTTACAGACACCGGCGGCTGCGCAGAACTTTGCGTGACCCGAGTTGTGATCTCAAAAAAACTTTTGCTGTAAATAAAAAAAACTGTCTTGTGCTACATATAACTGCATTTTTGTACATAGTGTAATGGCATAAAGTTGTTACGATTAGGCGCACGCTATTAATGAAACTGGGTCATTGATCGTTACTACTTTGTTTGATTGATTGATATGTGGGGTGTAATGTCCCAAAACCACCTTATATATGATTATGAGAGACGCCGTAGCGGAGGGCTGTGAAAATTTCGACCACCTCCGGTTCATTATTGTGCACCCAAATCTGAGCACACAGGCCTACAGCATTTTCGCCTCTATCAAAATTGGAGCCACGGAAAGGCCTGGATTCGATCCCACGCCGGGTGGGTCAGCAGCCGAGTACCTTAGCCGCTAGACATTGCGGCTGGCTACTTCTTTGTTTATACAGTGAATTGACAGTTTGTTATATTCATTCAGCTAAAACACCAAAATACTTAGTGGGCTCTGTTATAGATTGTAGCACTGTATTTATTCAACGTCTTTACATTTTTCTCTCTAAAGGGGACACAGATAAAATCTTGGCACTGTTTTTTAAAAATTCGTATAACATCAAACCTACCTCGTTGTACTTCAATTAGATTTCTTAGTGTAATTTTCCCCACAGTGAATTTTTCAAAGCGTCATATGACAGACAAAACAATACATTGGCTTGGTTAACCTGCATTTGCGAAATCACATACCAAATTAAAATATTAAAAAAAACTATCAAATACAGATTTTCAAAAGGGTGATTAACGAAATGAATCATTTCTTTGGCTCAACAATTGAAAAAGTTGCCTAAATTGTAGTTATTATTCATACCACCAAATTATTTGAATTAACGCTGAAATAAAGTGGAGTCAATCGACAACCCGCATATTTTTCAGAGCACGCCTAGGCTCGGATAAAACGAAAGAACGTGTATTAATTTACTACACCACCAAAATTATGAACCACTTATAGTTATTGAATACAAGTGATCTGATATTGTTATAGATGACAAGTTCAACGATTACAAAATATGACTGCAAAGTGAATGCCATCGCAATTATAGGCAGCGATGCCATGCGTTTTCGGAGATTACTCGGCCATCGAAAGCTTATAGTCAGGTAAATTTTAAATGCTTACATTCGAGTATTCTTTTCATTAACGTAGCGATGATGTCCTTCGGTGACTGCGTCCAGTATTTCGTAGGACACTTCTATCATAACAATGCAAAAGGCCGAGCCAACATCGAGACGTACAATGCCATGAACGTCAGCTTCCAAGGGGGGTTCCTTGCTGCTTTTGCACCTTTCGTCCGAGTTTTTAGCCGTACTCACAAGGGTGATTTCGGCTACGAACTCAAAGTACCAATTTTCTCAATCATCAAATATGTCACATATTGAAGAGCTAGTTCGTAATGGTATTGAGCGCAAACACTAGACAATACGAAAACTAGTGTTTGCAATCATTGCGATTACGAATGACATTTTCTAACTCGTCTCACAAGCCACGTTGTAGAATGCTGGACCACGCGCCTACCTCTGCTGCGATTTTCGTCGCATGTGCTTAGTTCTTTATTAATTGCGATATTGTTTCAACCAAAAATCAACTGATATCATTTCGCAGGTCAGACAGCACCGTAATATTTCAGAAACATCTGGAATGTTAATAGGACCACTCTGCTAACTTTACGCTGCGGCGGGCCGTGAGAGCTGGAGCTGTTGCCATGGTCTGGTCTAAGCTCGCTTTGTCTTTTTTAACCTAATTTTCACTACAACGACATATGCGACATGTGCGGCCTGAAGTGCAGTAGTTATATTACGCGAGTCGGTTGCTTGGCTCAAAATTGCGTAACATTAAGAAACTGGTAGCGCTACTAAATTCAAGTAACACCACATAACTTTAGTAGTGTTCCTACAAATCACGTAACTTCCCGTAACTACTCTCGTGACTAAAAGTCACACATCACGCAACGTTTAGCACCACGACTAAACAGAATGAAAAATTATATAACATCCACTCAGCACGGACACGCAAGCTGGGGCTGATTGACGCAGTTGCTTCTCACGACCCATGTGTGGCACAAGGCAGCACGGTTGAAAAGTTGCTATAAAACATTTGAGAAGTTTCTCGATCTTGTTGGGAGATGGCTGTTGTTGAGAGAAGCAACACGTTAGCTGTTTATATATAAGCGAAGACTCTGGAAATTATTTCAACGCACAATATATATAAATCATTCAAGTTAAATTGGATTTGGTTTCATTTATTGTTTTCTATTTACACACATGTGCAACATAGTGGTAAATGGAAGTAAATGAGGGAAAAAAGCCACACAAACGCGTCTTGAGGGAGACCACACCCCTTAGTGCAGTAAGGCTACATATGGTAGGGCACATAATAGACTTGTATAATACACCTATACAATGACTATAAGGTGGGGCAGCTTCACAATGAAGAGATAAGAAAGCGAAAACAAAAAAACACCTGCAATGTTGATTACATTAATCCCACAAAATAACGAACCAAATTAGCTATGTATATCATATGCAGGATTGATTGATATGTGGGGGTTTGGCGTCCCAAAACCATCGTGTGATTATAAGAGACGCCGTAGTGGAGGGCTACGGAAGTTCCTACCACCTGGGTTTTTTTAACGTGCACCCAAATCTGAGCAAACGGGCCTACAACATTTCCGCCTCTATCAGAAATGCAGCCGCCGCAGCTGGGATTCGATCCTACGACCTGCGGGTCAGCAGCCGAGTACCTTAGCCACTAGACCACTGTGGCGGGGCTGCCGTGAACCTTCGGCATCTTTGATGACGCCTCAACACCACCACCTTCCGTGCCTAAAGCTGCGCATCCATACCACGTCCCCCGACTGGAATTTCGAAGGCTGCGGATTACACTGAAATGGAGATGACCCACAAGTATCCAAGTGTGAACAACTTTGCAATTAAGCAGCAGTCCCGAAGGAGACTTGCCGCACTGTACGTCGATAGCCTAGCAATACTCGCGTTAGTTCTCTTTGAGGTCATTTATCAGCGAATGCTCGAGAAGTACTCTGTAATGCCAAGTGCGCGCTCCGCAAGGCCGTCAGACTGTGGGTGGTAAGGGCACCACCGCGGTTGTTTAGTGACTAAAGTACTCGGTTGTTGAGTCGCAGGTAGCGGGATCGAATCCTGGTTGCGGCGGCTGCATTTTTGATGGAGGCGAAAGTGCTGTCGGCCAGTGTGACGAGATTGAAGTGCACGGTAAAGAACCACAGGTGGGCGAAATTTCCGAAGCCCTCTATTAAGGCATTTCTCATAATCACAGCTTTTAGGACGTTAAACCCCACATATCAATCAATGTTGGTGGTGTGGGGCACTGCGCAAATACGCTGTGTTGTTGTCTGCCATTAAGTGGACAAACTAATGACTTGAAAACTGGGCCCATTTATCTGACACCATTGTTTACGGCAAGCCGAAACGCTCAAATATTGGGCGAAACAGTGCTATTGGAGCTTTAATAGTCGCTGAACTGACCGGGAGAGCCTCGATCTACTTCGGGTGTGCGCTGAAGATTATCAATAGCATGCGTCCCTCTATTCGTCGGCATAATCAGTGTGATGTCCTTACTCTTCGTCTCTGTTTCGAAACGATTTATAGGCTTCTGGGCATGTGGCAATGGCTGTTCTTGTACCTATGATATGCATGAACGCTTTCGATCTCACCATCCAAACCGGGCCACCAGAACGGCGTTCAGGCCAGCATTTTCATCGCAGATGCTCCCTGGTGTGATCGATGTAGCTCAGATAGAATGGGACTCCGCGCTTTGCAGGTTACGATAACTCGATGCAGGCCTTCTACGTTCGGCAGGTTCAGTCTTCTGCAAGATTTAAGAGCAAGTTGATTGTGACAGGATGACAGGCGTTTAGGCCATTCATCAAGTACGAAGTTCTTAACAAAACAGATTTTTTTTGTGCTCTTCAGTGCCTTTAAGGCAACCACTGGCACAAAAGAACTGCCAGGATAACATGTAATCGAGTGGAAAAGCTGCGGTGTCGGCACTGGCAAACGCCTAAGCACGTCAGTATTGAAGGTATGCTTGCCGGCCCTGTACTTGACGAGGTGCCGATATTGACTTAGAAACAGGGCCCCTGTAGATACGTGCCGATGCTAATGAAGGCACGGGTCTATAATGTAGTAGAAGACTCACAAATGGTCACTGGTGCGTCCACAGCACGAACTCGCCATGCCACAGGCAGTCGGAACTTCAACACTCCGAAAACCAGCGCCAGAACTTTCTTATCGGGCTAAAATTGCTTTCAGCGCAAGTCAGTGTGCGTGAGCAGGAAACGATGAACTTATCAACGTTTCCCAAGTGGTGAGAGATGACGGCATCTGTATTGACAATGACGCAGCACTGAGTGGTCGGTCTGAAAATATTATCACCACTGGTTGGCTGAGAAGCGTTCGTTTAGCTTTCAGATAAGAATATTCTCGGCCTTCCCCCTGTTACCTTTCAGATAGCTTTCAGATAAGAATATTCTCGGCCTTCTGCGGCCTCCCCCCCACCCCCCGAACAGATGACTTTGCAAAATGCTTGCAGCAGATATCGTTTCCGCGAAGTCTCTTGTACTGTGAATACTCTAGAAATATCACTTTAATCTGCTTCATACACTGCGCTTTCATACTGAACTGCGTAAGCAGTGCCATCATGCCTACCAGATGGCCTGAGCCTCGATTAAAAGCGCCATTTTCTTGCGATATGACTTATTTTCTCAAATTCAAAACATTGCGCTTTTGATCATGTGATTATAGCTTTCACAGCGTGCGCTACCTGCAGCACGTCGCGTCTTATCCTCGGTGGCGTTGTCATACTGGTACGAATTTCCATCTAATCTGCACACCGCTGCCTCATTAAAAGATGTGGTCACGGCTCTTATTTCTTGCACAGCAGCTTCAGCAGCCATGGCAAAACTTTCAGTTTCGGGCAACGTGAGCTTATAAACTTCTTCTGTGCAGCACTGCGTGATTTCGAATGCCACAAACGGTACGGTCACGTAATGTACAGTTAAAGGCCCGTGCCGAAGTTATACACTTACCTGTCAGCTTGCAGAACTCAGCAACATGGTCTTGGAAAGATTCGGTGCAGTTTGTACCCTAGTGAAGAACTGATAACTTGCTGGAACTTCTCATTTTACAGCACGGTGGACATTTAGCAAGGTGAGTGGTACTTAGAAACTCGGCTCATTTACTTTACGGGGAGTGCAGTGACTCGCAAGAATGTTGCTACCTTCGCTGATAGCGTCCACATGAAAAGCCCTCTTTTCTTGTTCTTTTAATTATTATGATAATGCTTCCAGCTGAGTAGAGTAAATCTCGCACTTATCTTGATTTTTGTTGAAACTTGGGGTGCCGAATCTCGTAGCCATGAACATGGCCGTCGACGTTCGATGGCGGTGCTTACATTCAGCGTCCAGCAATCGCAGCGCCCACTCTTGACCTCACTGTTGTAGCGAGGGAGCCCGGCCAGGAACGGACTCTAATTATTATTATTTTGCAGGCAACGAATTATCAGCATGCTGCTTGCCTATGACGTAACAGAAGGCGCTGAACGACGTTCTACACGTGTTGGTACTGATGATTTTATTGATTTGTGGGGTTTAACGTCCCAAAACCACCATATGATTATAAGACGCCGTAGTGGAGGGCTCCGGAAATTTCGACCACCTGGGGTTCTTCAACGTGCACTCAAATCTGAGCACACGGGCCTACAACATTTCCGCCTCTATCGGAAATGCAGCCGCCGCACCCGGGCTTGGATGCCGCGACCTGCGGGTCAGCAGCCACGTGCTGATACTATACTTATTGTTAGTAATATCACGTTAAGGCTAAGCCACATGACATGTTTCCACAAAAACTATTTCACAGCTCGTCCCATGATATGTTCCCGCCAAAAGCCTGTAACACCAAATCGCGCGCATAAAACCATGTCACTGAAATTGCGTATACTCACGTGACAGGTGGTGACGTGTACAATAGTCATCACAACTAATGACGCGGCATTGTCCCAACAGAAACACGTAATATACAATCTTCAGAACACAATCAGAACATCATGTGACAACTAGTAACGTTTCATCTACCCGCCAGAAACCACGTAACCACCAGCGACGTGAGTAAAATCACGTAAGTTCACGTAACGGTTAATCACGTGATATATTTGTGCCAGAATTGCGAGTTGTAACATGAAATGTGCCCGAGAAATACGAGGTAACTGGGTGACGTAACTGAAATAAAGTAACCTAACGTAACACTATTCACGTGACTTAGGAGGACTAGACTTGACGTGACTGAAATAGCGTGTATTCTCTTATCTAGTCACGTGACTAAAAGTATGCAACATCAAGCAGCTATTGACGCGACATGTTCCCACCAAAAGAACGCGATGCTTGTGTAAAATGGGGAACCGGCAGAAACCACGGAATAGTATCAAAGTGACTGTGACAGGATGACAGGCGTTTAGGCCATTCATCAAGTAGGAAGTTCTCGACAACACAGGTTTTTCTTTGGGATCATCAGTGCCTTTAAGGCACCAGTTGGCACAAAAGAACTGCCATGATGATCTGTATACAAAAAAAACTCAAGTATCCTTACCTCATTATTAATGACCGTGTTCATATAGGCTATGCTGAATATTTCGATATTTTTCGTACTGATACTTCTAGACATCGGCATGCAATGTTTATTCCTGCACCTGCTGATTCCATCGATTGTTTTAAGTATAGTTTTTTCCCAAAAGGTATCAATGAATGGAATTCTTCGAGCGGTGAAGCCTGTTTCAAGATTATCCAGAGATATATATAAACAACCTAGCATATATCCTCGTTTGTAATTAATATTGCTTTTATTTGTTTCTGAATGTTCTATTGCATTCAAAGATTAGGTTCTTGGTTGCGTTTTCAGTTGCGGTTTTTTTTGAAAACTTCATTCTTGTCCTCTAATTTGTTACTTAAGATTATATTTGTTAACTATGTTCTGCTCATAGATGGATCGCTTTGTTTTCATATGTACTTATTTTTCTACTCCCGTAATAGTCCTATGTAAAAGCTGACAGTATCCGTAAATAAATAAATCTATCTATAACGTTGCTATCAAAAGTTTAGCATCTCCAGCAAAAATCGGGGGACCCTAGAGTTCCCCTGATTTCGAACTCGAACGGCTCCTGTTGTTTTAGAGTCGTGCCTGTGGAAGAACTTGTGGCCGATTATTCGTGCCCAGCGTTGCCTATAAGATATTTTAGGTTGATTTTAAGGTAAACGTGAGTGCTAATCTAAGTATTCATGTCCCAAACTGCATTCCTATGGATCGTCGTAGTCGGGGCTTTCACGTGACGCTGCAGAGGTCAAGCAGGTATTGTCGACGTCAGAGAACATTTGTGAGGCGCGCACGATTTCCCGACTGGCATCCAGTGAGGAGTATTCGTGGAGAGTTT
>WOVY01007957.1:0-33455 GCA_013436015.1 Rhipicephalus annulatus
AAAGAAACAAATCTAGCTTTGAGATCAATATCTTCATCAACAGAAAGGTCACTAACCAAAGCTTCATAATACCTCTAAACTGCAAAATTATATTAGCTGTATTTGTTATAAGAGATCCGTTAGCATATGAACGAGGAACTGCCTTAGACATTCGTGAATACTTTCACCAAGCAAAGCTTGACGAGTTCGTTCCTCAGAACTTCGAAACCGTGCTTCAGTATAGCAGATGGCATTAAAAGATTGTAGTTGACACTTAGTGTTTTTTTGTCCAGATATATGCCCCACCTTTTCATAGTCCATTTCAAATAGGTTACATGGGCGTTTAAAAAGTGTCTTTTCTTCGTTCTTCCTGCAGCAAGGCTCGACCGACCCAATATTGGTGGATATTGGTGCTCTCGTGTTGAAATTGTTCGCAAGCAGTGAATATGTGCGACCCCGTAGAAAAATAATCCATCATTGCCGCTCTAAGTGTAATAATGAATCGCTGACCTTGTAGGAACTTGGAGTTATTCTTCCAAAGTGCCCGTTGTGGTCGGATTGGACCTCAACGGCTTGCGCCACTTTTTCCAATAACAATATACTTGTCAGAATACAGAAGTGGTTCAGTTTTGCATGACGAATCACGGGAAAAAAATTATGACGCTTATATTCTTAAGGACACGCAGCGAGTGCATAGCAAGTTTGAGAAAACTTCATGCACGAAGTGTTTGAAGTACGCAGAAAAGACGGGACACCTCTATCCTGTTCAACCCTATAAAGACAAGTTTAGGGTTCACTAAATTTCTGTCTGTCAACGCCGTACGTCTGTAAGGATAATTTATGAGATATACTGATTTCCGCACAAGAAAGTAATTGTAAATTTAAAAAAAAAACAAATCAGAAGCGGGGTTGTGTTGTTCAGCAAAGGTGATCACAAAACTCGTGTGGCCGCACGAAAGAGCTGTCTGTGTGGGGGAGCACATGAATATAAACACGTATAAAGATGAAAGGACTTCAAGACTGAACGACGTACGTGTGTGAGCGTCAGTTAATTACAGCGATGTTATGCATGAACATCTCGTGTGAAGTTGTTTCCCATACGCGCGAAAACGTGGAATCGGAGACTGCCGACATGGAGGATCCGAGTTTTCCAAGCAACGCTGCTTCGATGCCGGCTGCATAGTCTCCTGAAGGATACTGCTTCGTCATACGCGCAAGGTCAACAGCCAAACTAGCGAACTACGTAGAAAAACATACGCCGTTCGAATGTAAACACGTCCTGGTTACTGAGACGCATGTGCTCGGTAAAAGAGGATGCAGAACAGCTACTGAGGTCACTTAGGGTGCACGCAAGAAAATAAGTATACTCAACCTAGCAGTATCTTTACGATGATAACTGCGCGTGACAGCACTATCGAAATAATTAAGAAATGTAATGATATAACTGTACCTTACCTGCTAAAGACGGGTGCCAAAATCAGGTTAGTCGCTTGCTCCACCGAAAGTCCACAAAACGTTCAGGAAACGGTTTCCGAAGGGTCGAAACGTGTACCCGTCGGTTAGGTTGGCTTCTCGCACAAGAATATTTGCAGAGAATGTCAGACGAGAGAGCTCCAGGCATATATATGGAGAGGAGGGTCGAGTGAAAGGAGGTCACCCTTTGTCGCAAGTCCGCATCCCTTTCCTTGGAGAGAGGGCCAGCCAATCGGTTGCCTGTGTTTTCCCGAGGGAAAAAAAGCCAGTTCTTCCTCGGCCATTTGTGTAGACAGGAAACAAGGGTGGACCCCTCTCCCCCCTCCTTTAGCGTACAGTCACGGTGTTTTAACGTGGTGGGATGGCTCGTCATGGCCGATTTTTCACAGCCGTTAAAGACCAAGCTGCCCTCGAAACTCATTGTATATATGCGTGAACCGTTGAAAATTCAATTATCTTAGTTCAGGCCTTACACTCCCCTGCATTCCTCCACGTGTCTTCGCTGAAAAGCTATTATGAGAGAGAGCACTGGACAAGGCTCCTGCCGGATACAAGAACTGGCGGCGGTTCTTTCTCTACATGACAGAGAAAAAAAAAAGAAAAAATGATTTACGTGCAGGTTTCAGAGAACCCTCACTTCCGAGATTTATTCTGTGAAGACATTGTTATCAGCGTGATATTGTCATTGTAAGCGTGTACTCTCTTTTGACAACTATGCATAATTGGGTGAAAAAGATACCTTTCCTTTTAGGTTGTTTTTACCCTTCCCAACAGTACGACATCTTTTTTTTTACTGCTTGCTTTTCGTGACAAAAGCAAATGTTTTACTAAAATAAAGAAAGCACCCATCCCATTTTTCGTGTCAAGCTACAAAGTGTACTCGTGAATGGACAGATTGCAAATTTGTGAGCGCCGACTCGCGCATGCATTAAAGACACCTGAAAATAGGTTTTTCCACAGCTAGGTTTGAAAGCAGAACTTTCGTGCGCAGAGTGTTTTTTCTAGTTGGAAGCAGGTTCCCGCGTCCGATTTCCAGCGTGGTCATTAGCACGGGAATACGTGGCTTTTGTTCTAGAAGCAAACTACAGGAATGTCATGCCTCATTGTACACATAAATAGCCCTTTCAGTCACGGTGTGTACAAATGTACCCGCGAACATCAGTGATACGTCATGCACTGCGTATTTCATCAAAAAGCTTGAAAAATTGGTCTTTGTGCAGGCCTGCAGAGCGAAAAACTGGCGATAGTTTAACCTCGCCATGCTACGTATTGCTTCGGAGGACCGCTTTGCTGAATGCACTACCACGTTCGGCGATTGTTCGACGTGACGCGTTCCAAAACCAACGTGAATATTTTGCTTTACTCGAACAAATGCAACCAAATAATTACCTGTACGTGCATTTAGGGCCTAATAATTGAATATTTTATGCAAGTACTGAAGCTGACTGGTGGCAGAGTATAAATATAATTATTTAATCCCTAATTATATTAATTACCTAAACTCACGCAAAACAACGCATTTTTTCACTGTGAATGTTATACTGAGTGCCTTGGAATTATTCCACATCTACATGACGCGTTTTGCACAGATCATAATTTGTTACTTATGAGAGGTATCCCCCCCCCCCCCCCCCTTGGAACAAGAGTATGGGAGACTCGAAACGAAGAGGCTGATGGTTAACACGAAAAGTAGTATACCTGACACTAGGAAACAAAGTTGCTCACGCATTCACAGTAATTATTCTGCTACCTTTCAATTACGAATAATTGCGTTGTCATTCATATCTTTTTCTTAATTTGATATCTGGGGTATTACTTCGAAAACGAGGCTGTGATTATGAAAGACTGGGTAGTGGAGGGCTCCGGAAATTCGGATGGTCTTGGCTGCTTTAACCTGCTTTGACATGGTACTATGCATGGTGTTCTCGTGACGTCTGACTGGTTCTAAGCGCTGGGTAGTCAGACATGGCAGTCAAGGTAGCTTCTTACCCTATCAGAAAGGGTCAGTGCAGGAGAGATAGCAGTCGTTCGGTCCCCGCATTATTTTGTGCTTTACCTGGTTGATTCGGTGTGCCAATCTCCCAAAGAGTGAACACAGAGGAATGTGAGGGGTCACCGGCCATAATCACTTTCTTGTTCCGCGCATTCCAGCAGGAGCGCATGAGACGTTTAAACCAGTGGGTACGCGGATGTGGCGGCCATAGTGATCTGTTCGAAAATTGCTCCCCGGGTACCTACAGGGCCCTTTTTGGGAGGCGCTCATTGGCGTGACCCCTCGAGAATGCACTATTGTGCTTTTAGCCTTTGTACTCCCGCGCGCAGCCCATCGTGGCGACTTTTGTTCTTCCATTGAAATTATTCATGGGCTTCCATATTCTTTTTTTACACGCCCCACCGCGGCGGTTCAGTGGCTAAAGTACTCGGCTGCTGACCCGCAGGTCGCGGGATGAAATCGCGGCTGCGGGCGGCTGCATTTTCGATGGAGGCGGAAATATAGGCCCGTGTGCTCAGATTTGGGTGCACGTTAAAGAACTCATGGTGGTCGAAATTTCCTGAGCCCTCCACTACGGCGTCTCTCATAATCATATGGTGGTTTTGGGACGTTAAACCCCAAAAATCAATTCTTTTTTTACACTTCATGTGCAACGTTGTCGAAGCTAGCGAGACTTGTTGCATACGATGCGATAGGGAAAAAGTAGTTCAATGTTTTTATCACCAATAGTTTAATTTTTCTTTCGTTATCGCGGCGAGAAGTCATTGAAATGTTATGTACTTTAAAACAAAAACGCCGTTAATCGTGTGTTGTTATGTGGCTGGATAGCCTAGTTTTCACGCGACGTCACGTACAGGCATTCTGCTCTGGGTACGTCATCATGGTGGCCACCTGGACCTGCCCTGTCAGTGGAGCATGGGACGCCGCAGGATCCTTCATTACCCGCGTTCTTTCGTGCTCACCCCACTCTCTTCTGTTCGCCAGTCGCGACAAAGGGGAGCACATAGAAACGCGAGAGTGAACCGGCACTAATCAGATGTCACGCGAGCGACCACGAAACCCGTGACCTTCGGGTGAGCAGCCGAGCACCGTAACAACCGGTGCTCCACCGCGGGGTAGCACAGCTTTTATTTTTCTTTCTTTCTTAAAGCTTGTTCTAATAGCGACAGAGGGCTACTTTATTAATAAAATTTAATGGTGTAATGTGCAAGTATGCCTGTTTTAATAGCTTACATGATACACATATCATAGAAATAAGCATATTGTCTGTTATGTTTAGACCAATATATTGTTTTATATACCCTCCAGTCTCCTGATCGCGTTTCCTCAAACTTTCGATTCCTGGTGAATCACTTCTCGTAGAGTGCCGCAAAGCCCCATGTCCTTCTTGGCTATGACAACGACCGAAAGCGGTCGGATTGGTCCAGACGACTACGCTTCTCGACGCCCGCTGCTCAGTATGAACACTGTCCTCATTGGCCTGTTCTCTGTTCTTTACATTCTAAGGCCATCGCCATTGATGAAAAACTCCCGATGACACCAACTTGAGTTTACTGCCCGTGCCAGTTTTCGATGCACCCAATGCGCTTAACGTACGGAGTCGTGTTTTGTTTTGTGTCTTTTGCGAAAAAAAGAAAAACAACAGGCATGCCTGTTAACCGGTGCAACAGTCGTAAATCTCAGCCGGAATGCTCGTGTAGACCAGCAGCAAGAGCGCGTATCAAAGCTGTCCCAATCGACACAGAGCAGGGCCAAATTACAGTGTATAAAATCTTCCATGTGGGAGCCGACGTCTTATAAACCACAAATAGAGCGCCGGGGTGCCCGTCAATGCCGTCTGAAGTGGTTTTAAGCGATAACGAGCATGAGTTGCCAGAGCTACGTGCGTTCTGTCGCCACGGGGTTCGCAAATCGTGAAAATTTCATGGCGTGCAGTAAGACGTCGAACTTTTAGAGCTTCTACGTACCGTCCGTCGCTACCCGCAGTCATCCGATGTTCGAATACGGCGTGAGATGCCTTCGTTCAATAAAAATTTAAATGCAAACTTCTTTGCGTACGTATCGACTATTTACCCATGACATATGGCTGACGTCATCTCGGGCTGTTATGCTAATATTTTCTCGGTATTTCATATTGCGACGGGAAGTAATTAAGCCACGTAATATTGCGTGCACGAACCCAACTGTTTTCTTCCATATGGGTCTCCCGTAACACTGATCCTATAGTTGTTTAGGATGCCAAACACGAATGTTAGCAGTCTCCAATGGCGGCACCAAAACCAATTTTTAGTATAGTCTATATGATAGATGCTAGGGGCGGTTAAACTGATTAAACAGGAGCTGGTCACACTCCTCTTTGCTTTACGCAGAGCCCTAAAATATAGTTAAAGGAACGCCTGGGTTCCGCAGAACACATTATGAGAAGTCATGCTTTAGCATTAGACCAATAATGATAAAATAAAAAAAATGTTGATGCACTCGGTATATTCGATGCTGTAAACGAAACATTTCTCTTATCATCTACGGATTGTTTTTTTTAGTGTGAACAAATTTGAAATGAGTGGCCAAACTTTTCAATGCAATTTTGAAAATTTCTAACATCCCAGAGAGTCATAAAGCATACGAGCTTACTATAACTGAATTCACACAACAGTCTAGCATTGAGTGGTCACGAAGTTTAGTGAAATGCTTTGGTTGTTGTAAGTTTTCTCTTTTTTTCTTTTTTGTTCGACCTAATAACGCCAAGTGGAAAAGTATCCCACCTTATGGTTTTAGAGACCGTCAACTAGTTTGCAGTGTATGCAGAAATATTATTATTAAAAAATTTAATAAACGGGTGCTGCCTGCTTCTCTGGTGTACTCTGCACGCTTAGCAAAAAAAATGGCCTCCACAGTTTACTCTAAAGTACAGAATCTCGTGACCATGAATTTTTATCTCTTTATCAACGGCGTGTGTAGCGCTGGTTCGGCGGAGTGAGCCAGTGTGACCTACCCAATTCCATTTTTTTCGTGGATTGCCGTTCAACCGCGACTCGCGAGACAAGCCATTCAAGAAATCGATGTTCTGGCTTCCTGTTCCAAGAATCTATAGCTCTCACCTACTGTGCTTTTCCTTCGGTCCTCTCCTAGATGGCGTTATCATCGTAACCTGGTGATTATCATAGTGTACTCACTCTTGACAAATCATGATCTACGACAAGTTACCTCTCCTTTACGCTGACTTCATTCTTCCCCATCGGTACCCACCTTCTTTTCTCTTTTTTTTAATCTTTCCTCTTTTCTTCCGAGTCACCGATTTTGCCATGTCAGGGCTCCTGTTGGCACAGTGGTCATTTGCTTCGCTTTTGTCAGGGTTAGAAGAGGGGGTACGAAACATGCACAGGCATAAAACACGGGGTGTTTTTTGAAACACACATTGAATTCTTTAAACACCCCGTGTTTCAAGAATATTTCATCGCTTCGAAATCACACTGTTCCTTAAATGACTACTTCATTTGGATGTTCATATATAATTTTGAATATCTGTGCAGTGCGTGTTGAAGAGCTTGCGTAATTCTGTGTAATATAAAATGCTTCTTAGCGGTTCGATGCAATGACGGTTATTTTATCACATTGACACAGATAGTTAAAAATGCGATAAGAAGGCATTGTATGACTTATAAAATTGTGATTTGCATCCTTCATGCATTAAACTAATGTTCGTGTATTGCTACTTTCATATAAAGTATTTCTAATATATTCAGAATAGTGCTGTAGAAAGATCAAGGTGTGGAAATAAAAAGCGATTGACGAAAGAAAAGCCATACAAAAGTAAAACAATAAAAACATTAGGTATTAGAATCAATGAAGTCAGTCATATTGTAACGTGTTCGAGAGAAGAGACACCAAAAGCTAGTTTGTTACGGGTGAACTTGCGCCCTGAAAATAATGGGTAAGAAAAATTGAAGAGTCTGCTAGAGCGTTCAAAAACGAAAACGGTTCATCCGCCAACGCGCCTTCTTCGCAGCTTCAACCCACATCGATTCGTGCCCCTGAACAAGAGGCATAAGTCATGCGACCAAAAGCAGGAGTGCGCACAAGACTGTGGACGAGGATTCTTCATAATATCTGATAGTGTAATTAGTCTCTGTGGCATGCGCGATGGAAGGAGGCAAACAGAAAAAGGGAGCTTTTTCATTCCTTCTCATATTACGGCTTCATATGAATGACGTGTACGACTTCTACGCTGTTTTGCCGCTTTGAACGGATCTGTCCATCGGCGATGACTTCGTAGTTTAGGTCACTAATTCGTTGGAGAACCTTATAGGGGCCAAAGTATCGACAAAGAAGCTTTTCTGATAGGCCGTGGCGTCGGATTGGTGTCCATATGCACACTCGCTCGCCTGGGTTGTAGTGAACTTTTCTGCGGCGCAGGCTGTCGTAGCTTGCGTCCTTGTTTCGTTGTTGATGTATTCGGTGTCGTGCCAAGTGGCCTGCTTCTTCAGCCCTTTGCAGAATGTAGTCAAGTTCAGATGGCTCTTATGTGTCGTTGTCTACTGGCAACATGGCATCGAGTGTCATAGTGACACTGCGACCGTAGGCCAGCTGAAATAGTGTGACGCAGATGGTCTCCTGCACGGCCGTGTTGTAGGCGAAGCTTGCGTATGGCAAGATTTCGTCCCACAGTTTATGCTCACTGTCAACGTACAACGACAGCATGTCAGCGATGGTGTGCTTCAGGCATTATGTCAACCCGTTGGTTTGGGGATGGTATGCAGAGGTCTTCCTGTGACTGGTGTTAGTCATTGTCATTAAGAACTGCATTAAATCATCCGTGAACACTGCTCCTCGATCGGTAATCACGACGAGTGGGGCTCCATGGCAAAGAACAATATTCTGAACGAAAAACTTCGTGACTGCTGTTGCCGTTTCTCGCTCAAGGCAGCCGGTTGCAGCATATCGTGTCAAATAGTCAGTAGCAACTATTATCAACCCTTTTCCTGATGCTGACATTGGCAACGGTCTGAGGAGGACCATCCTAGCCTGCTGAAATGGAGTCACAGGAGGCTTTTTAGGCTAAAGAAGGCTGGCCGTCTTGAGGGGTGGCGTTTTGCGCCTTTGACACTCGCAACATGTCTTGACGTAATGCTTCACGGACGCTAGCAACTTGGGTCAGTAATACTTCTGATGAATTTCGGCGAATATTTGACTCGCGCCCAAGTGACCCGCAGACGGTGCATCATGGCAGGCGTCTAAGACTTCTTGCCTCACGGCTGATGGTACAACGAGTAAGAACTTCTTTTTGTTGTGTTCGAAATTCCTCTTGTAAAATGCATTATCTCGGAGGCAGAATGAGGATAGCCGTCTCTTAAATACGCGAGGAACTTGTTCGTCGTGCCCTTCGAGATACTTTATTAACGAGAGCAGTTCCACGTCAGTCCGTTGATGCTCGGTGATTTCTGCGGTTTTAATCACACAAAGAAGTGGGAGTGAGTAACAACTTTATTAGTCGAAGGGGTGAGGGGTAAAGGAGGCTAAGCCACGAAGGCTGCCAGGCTGTGCTTCTCGATGACTTCTTCCGCTCGTTTCAGGACCCGTGTCTGGATGTCTATGTCGTTGCTGGAGAGAAGGGCCTCCCATTGTCCCTCGGTGGGGGGTGAGCAAAGGAGGTCGGCGGGCGGGGGATCCTCCGGGCAGCCCCAGAGGATGTGGTTCAACGAGGCAACGTTGCCGCACAGGCAGCAGCGTGGATCGATGGCACCTGGGTGCATGTATGAAAACACGAGGGGGCACGGGAAGGTGCGGGTCTGTAGGCGACGCCAGGCGATCTCGGACCGCTTGGGAAGGCTGCTGTGAGGATGTGAATAGAAATATCGCTCGAGGCGATAATGCTGAGTGATGTCGTGGTAGGTGACCAGGGGCTCCGGCACCAGGGCGTCCGACTCTGAGTGGCCCACCGCTCGGTCGACGAATCCTCGAGCGCGTTGGTGAGCTGTCTCGTTGCCGGGGTGGCCCGAGTGGGCCGGGGACCCAGATCAGTTCTATGCGGCACTGCTCATCTTGCTGCAGTAGGGGCCGAAGTAGCCGTAAGGTGGTAGGCGAGACGAGACCTCGCGCGAAATTCGAGATGGCTTGTTTCGAGTCGCTGATTATGACGCTTGCGTCAGCCGAGGTCGCGGCCAAAGCAATGGCCACTTCCTCCGCCTCGACGGCGTAAGGCGTTCTGACGGTGCCAGCCGTGATGGTCGGCCCCAAAGGAGCTGAGGAGGGCGACACGGAAACGACTACGAAGGCGTCCCTGCGTGCATTGTATCGGGCCGCATCTACGTAGGCGACGGCCGGGTGGTCGGCGTACTTTGCTTGAAGCATGGCGGCACGGGCTTGGCGGCGAGCGTCGTGGTGGCCCGCCAGCATATTCTTAGGTAGCGGCTTGATGTAGAACGCCGCTCGAATAGCATGGGGTAATGAGACCAGATCCGGAGGGTGGGAGGAGGTGTCGTGGCCGATGGAGGAAAGGATGTGGCGACCGGTCGGCGAACGGTAAAGGCGTTGCACTTGAGCGGAGCGGTGAGCCTCAATCAACTCGTCGAGCGTGTTGTGTACACCCAAACGGAGAAGACGATCGGTGGACGTGTTGGGGGGAAGGCCGAGGGCAGTCTTGTATGCCCGGCGGATGAGGACGTCAATTTTATCGCGTTCCGATTTTAGGAGACGTGTATAAGGAAGGCCGTACGTGAGGCGGGAACGACGAACGCGTCGACAAGGCGAAGTAGATCGTGTTCTCGCATGCCCTCACGCCGCGCACGGACACGGGCGAGCATACGTGCGGTCTGCTGCACCGAGAGCGAGAGCTTGTCTATGGTGTGTGTATTATGGCGGTTGGACTGTAGGATCAGCCCGAGCACGCGGAGATGCGAAACGACGGGGACAGGAGTAGAGTTGGCATGAACCGTGATGGTGGGGTGGGGAGTTTTGTAGCGACGCCGGTCGGGAGGCCGCATGAGAAGAAGGGCCGATTTGGCCGCTGAGCAAGTAAGACCGGCCGCGTGCACGTGGGACGTGACGACGTCGGTTGCGCGTTGCAACGTCTGCTCGATATGGCCGTCAGAGCCCGACGTGACCCAGAGAGCAATATCGTCCGCGTACAGGGTGTGTTTAAGACCGGGGGATACGGTCCAGCTTGCCAGGAAGCGAGCGGAGGACAAGATTGAATAGAAAAGGCGACAAGACGGCGCCCTGAGGGGTGCCACGAGGGCCAAGCTCGTACGTGGGAGACGGGAGGTCCCCTATGATGATTTCGGCCGTGCGGGCGGTGAGGAACGCGCGAATGTAGTTGTAGGTGCGGGTGCCGGGATTGAGGGCTGCGAGTTCGGCAAGGATAGCCGAATGGGAGACGTGGTCGAACGCCTTGTGAAGGTCCAGGCTAAGGAGAGCCTTTGTGTCTGAAAATGTGGGTGGGTCGAGGAGATCATGGTGGAGTTGTAAGAGGACATCTTGCGTGGATAGGTGGGGGGCGGAAACCAAGCATGTGTGGGGAAGGAGATGGGTGTGCGTCCGTGTACGTTTGCAAGCGAGCGAGAACGACATGTTCTAGAAGCTTGCCGACGCACGAGGTGAGTGAAATGGGCCTGAGATTCTCGATTGTGAGTTTCTTGCCCGGCTTGGGGATGAAAGCCACGCGAGCGTGTTTCCATGATTGGGGGAGGTTGCCGGAGCGCCAGCACTCGTTGAGGAACGAAGTGAGGGTAGCAGCCGAAGGGGCGTCGAGGTTTCGGAGGAGCTTGTTGGGGATGCGATCTGGGCCGGGGGCGGAAGTGGTGCGGAGCTTCTGTAATGCCGCGTAGACCTCCGCTTCCGTGATATCGGCGTCCAGTACTGGGTTGGGGGCCCCAGAGTAGGACGCGAGAGGGGGAGGAGGTGTGCCAGGAGGCAGAAGCTGAAGGTATTTGGCGGACAGGTCTGCCATCAGCGACGGAGTGTCGCCGGGGTAAGCCCGGACCACTCGTTGTAACTGCTGCCGAGCGACCGACTTGGCAGAAGCAGGGTCGAGGAGGTGGCGGAGGAGATGCCAGGACTGTTTGCAGCCCAACTGACCAGAGAGACCCGAGCAGAGCTGCTCCCACTGTTGGCGGGCGAGCGCGGTGGTGTGTTGCTCGATCGTACGATCGAGGTGCGCAATGCGGCGGCGTAAGCGACGGTTGTGACGTTGCTTCTGCCAACGGTTGCAAAGGCCGGTGCGGGCGGCCCACAGGTGGGCAAGACGGGCGTCAGTTGCCGGATAGTCCTTCGTGGTGGGGATCGAGGCGGTGACTGCGTCGAGGTCCGCTAGCAGCTGGTCGGTCCACGTCGAGAGGTCCTCGATGTTGGAAGTGGCGGAGTGCAACCGGCGTTCTCGGAAAGCGTCCCAGTCTGTATAGCGGGGCCGTGTGTGGGCGCGGCTTGCTGGGGGAGGTGAGAACTTGAATGGTGAGGACATAGTGGTCACTGCCGAGGGGCTGATGCGTGTTATACCAGCGCGCGTCGGGCACGCTGCGGCAGAAGCTGAGGTCCGGGGTGGTATCGCGGCACACACTGTTGCCGATGCGCGTTGGTTGCGTGGGGTCGGTGAGCAGGGAAAGGTTGAGATCGTGAGCGAGCTGCCACAGCCTCCTTCCGGGGCCATCTGCCTTCGAGTAACCCCAGTCCGGATGCTTGACGTTGAAGTCGCCGAGAATAAGAAGGGGGTGATTTGGCTGCTTTCGCTGCAGCGGCACGGAGCAAGGCTAGGAGAGACGCGTCTTCAGTGGAGCGAGGGGGGTTGTACACGTTGAGAATAAACAGAGAGGGCTGTTCACGTTGCTGAGGTAGTGTCTCGAGAAAGACGTGATGGACTGCAGGGAAGGGTAGATCGTGTCGATTGACAGTGAGCGTCCGCCGGGTGAGGACGGCCGTCACGGGATGGGGCAGAGGATGGTGAGTTACTTGGTTGTAGGCGACGTAACCCGAGAGGGAGACGTCGGCGTGAGTTTCCTGTAGTACGATGATATCAGGCGCGTCCGAGGGGTCTAGTTGTTGTAGGTGGAGAAGGAGGTGGTTACGCTTGGGACGAAAACCACGGCAGTTCCACTGCCAAATGGTGACGATGGATCGGTCAGCCATTTTTAACAGCGGAAGATGTTGCCTCGGCCGGTGTTTGCGAGGTTCGGGCGGCGCCGGAGGAGGTGGTGGTGCGGGCATGGAGGGGTGGCTTTGCTCGGATGCTTCCAAGCATGGCAGTTTGTAGGCTATCAACTGTGACTGTAGAGATTGGAAGGACGTGGCGGGGGGGTAGGCGGCGAAGTCTGTGCGCAGGGAATTTAGAGCTTCGTGCTGTGCAGTGAGAAGCTGGTGGACGGAGTTGAAGCGGCTATCCAACCGCTTTTCAAGATCCACCAAGGCCGTCTTGATGGATACCTGGACCTCTTCAGAAAGGTGAAGAGATTCAAGGGGAGTGTTGGGTCGACGGCGCTTGCCAGTGCATCCTTCGGGAGTCTGAACGTCCATGTCGGAGGAGGAGCAAATGGTAGAGGGCAGAGAGGATTTCACTGTGATGGCTGATTCCAGCTTCTCTTCAAGAGCTTGCAGTTTCGCTTGGAGGGAATCAATTTGGGTCTTCTGAGCTGCAATTTGAGCGCTTTGTGCAGTGACCTGCTGTCGGAGGGAGGCGTTTTCTTGCTGCAGTGCAACAACCTGCGGCTCCGAGGGCAAGCCGGGGGCGCCGCGGGGCCATGTTCGAATTCATGGGCTGTGATGCGGGTTAGGCACCGCTGGTACGGGGGGCGGAGAGGCAGTAACCGACTTGGGCGGTGGAGCTGGTGAGGGACCACTTGCTGCTTGCTGGGAAGAGCGCACTACCGCTGTGGGCGGAACAGGCTGTTGTGGCGAGGGGTGTGTGTCAGGTACCGGGGCCTTCTGGCGTTGAGGGCGCTGCACGTAGCGGTGGTTTACAGTTGGAACTGTACGTGGAGTGATTCCCATTGCAGACGATGCAGCGGGGGTTGCAAGTGGGTGGCGATCCTTCGGGCGGTGTGGGGTGAGCAGCGCCGCACCGATGGCACCGCTCCTGCCGCGGCTTGGGGCACACGTCGGTCCGGTGGCCGGTCGAGCGGCAATTGTAGCAGGCTTCCACCTTGTTGCGGAACGGAAGGAGGCGAAGCTGGACACCGTGGTAGAAGATCCACCGCGGTAGTTTCGGCTCCATGAGGGTGACCAAGATGTGAGGGGCCTTGCCCATGCGGCGGCCGCCCACAACAGAGAGGGTAGGATTGCTTGCCTGAAGGTCTTCAAGGATGGCTTGGTCCGTGAAGTCGTCGAAGGCGTGGTACAGTATGCCCCTGAGGGCATCGTCTGGCGGTGGGGCGTAAAGGTGGACGGTGAAAGTGTTGCCGGAAACCGTGAGGGAGGTGATGCGGAGGTATGCTTGTGCACGAGCCGAGTCCGCGACGCTGAGCGTAAAAGTGTTGTTGACGGGGTGGATCCGCACCGTGTCGCGAGATGCGGGCGGGAGGTCTTGCAGGAACGCTGCTTGCAGCAAGGCGGTGTACAAGTGCCAAGGCTGTAGCTTGGTGAGTTCTACGGGGCTTTTAGGGCGGCCGACGATGTGAATCGTGTCCGCCGGGAGACGAGGGAGCGGAGTGCGGCGGCGGTGCTGCGGAGGCGATGTATTTACCCGCTTCGACGAGGGCAGAGAAGCCGGCGTGGTGGTGGGCTTAGCTGCGGCGGTGGCAAGGCGCAAGGCTGCGCGGCGTTGCTCTTGGGCGCGGAGGCCTGGCGACTGCCAGGATTCGTCCGAGAGTTCCTCGGGGGACACGTCCTGTCCTTCGACAATATACTCCATAGCGGTGGACAGCTAGGAGATGGGCGACGGGGCAGCGGCGGGGCGGCCGGGCGGTCGCTCCGTCTGTCAGCTGATGTGCAGGCGGGCCGCACTCGAGCTAAGCCTAAGAGGCCTAGGTCGGTGCACGGCGTGGTCGAAGGCTTTCGAAAGCTCTCCCGGGCCACCCCGGGCGAGTTTCGCAATAAAGTGGGTGTCGAAGAGATCCAGACAATGTGCTCCAGCCACCCGTGAAGAAATTATCCGGATAGGGTCGAAAGGACCGGCGCGAGGGCCGAAAATTGGCGGAGCCGAAGTGAGGTGCGACTGCTCTCGACGGTGATCCGCCCCCCTCTCCAAGAAGTGGGAAGTCCACTTCTTCCGAAAGAGTCGAGTCGACTGTGTATCGAGTGTGTTATATGAAGCGAGCCCGCGCTATGCGCAGATGGTGCTCCACGCAGGCTTTCACGCTTGCCCCTCACATGTATATAAGCACACTCAATTAAAGGCAGTGGGTCGTTCTCCAGCAACCCTAGGCTGGCGTCTTCCTTTATCACATCGCGTGATACATGGTGTCAGAAGTGGCGAGTCACCGGTTTCGATAGGCGTTTCGAAGTGCCGGGAAAAGAACAGCGATAGAATTTGTGAAGCAACCGGACCTGCTACGTTTTACAGGGGACATCAGAAGGAACTGAAAGCTCATACAGAAATTCAACCTGTTCCTGGCCTCGTCGAAAACCACTGACAAGAAGCCGCACCCGGAGACTGCGAAAGGTGCCCTTCCTCTTATTATCGCAGGCGAAGAAGCCATCGAGGTCTACAACACCTTCACTTTTGCGGAGGGCAAAAGCAGCCTTCACTACGCTACGGTGGTCAAAAAGTTCGAGGAGTACTGCGACGCTTACAAAATGAAGTCTACTACGGCTATTCAAACTTTCCCGAGGTAGATATGCTCACAGGAACGTCGGCGAGAGTGGTCATCGAATCAATCAGGGCTATCTTTGCCCGATATGGTATCCCCTTGAAGGTATGTAGAAATAATGGCCCAAAATTTGCGAGCAAAGAATTTGCTGCATTTTCACGAGCGCACGAGTTCCGACATGTTACCTCCAGCCCAGGATTTCCGCAGTGTAACGGGCTAGCAGAAAAAGGGATACAGATAGTGAAGATGATCTTAAAAAAGCATGAAAGCTAGACAAGATGTTTGGCTGGGGCTTCTCTTGTACAGGACTACACCACTGGAAGCCGACAGCCGATCGCCTGCGGAGCTGCTCAGGGTTAGATCCTGCGCTCGACGTTGCCGTGCATCCCAAGGAAGCCCGGAACCCCGGTTTTCAAGCGTCGCCAAATGGACACCAACAAGCGCCCACTGGCTCCTCTAAGGAAAGGAGATGTCGTACGAGTGAAGAACAGGTCATGGACTACAAAAGCAAAGGCCTTAGAGCCATTGGCTCAAACCCGGTACTGCGACGTCCTCACATGGAGGTAGGCTACTGCGACGTATCCGGCAACACATTTTACCCACTCAAGAAGCCTTTCATAAAGATCCTAAACAAACAAGAGTACTTGAAACCACCATATCAGCGCTCCGCCAGAACAAACCACGACAAGAGTATCAGGCCTTTCATCTCCCGTTGCAATTCATTTAAGTATTCCTACTTTCCGTCAGTAATAGAAATATGGAATAACCTGCCACGTGATATAGTGTCCTCAGAATCTCTCGAATCATTCACTACCAATCTTGAAAAGTTTTTGGATCAGTAAGTTGCAGCGTTGTAGAATAATGGCGCAACTTTTCATTGAATGTACGTTTTGATTTGTATGCCACTCGATGTTTCAATTCTCAGATCTGTGTCTAATATGCACTCTTCCCTGTTAGCCTGTGGTGTTTTATTCTGTTTTATTTCTTGGTTCTTCGACTAGATGTACAGTTGTAATTTGTAATTGTTTAGAGTAGTCTGTACTGTTCATTCTTATTTTTTCCCGTGTTCATTTTTTTTGTTCTGTGGTTTAATGTGAAGATGTCAATCTGTATAATTTCTTCCCACTCCTGTATGAGCCTGTTAAGGCTTACAGTATCATTAAATAAATAAATAAAAAAAATCCTCCAGAGCTTGTCGAATGCGACGAAGAAAGTGCTTCATCAGAAGCGACACCAGTGCCAATGCCCACAGCGCCTACTTTGCCGAGAGCTCCAGCCTCTGCGTCACCTGTTCCGGCTCGGCGAAGGTCGCTATGGCAGCGTAGACCCCCCCCCCCCCCGCCATCTAACTTACAAAAGAAACTTTGTGCAAGTGCCATGAAGCAGCTGTGCAACCTGTGTTAACGACGGGACTGTCGTACAGATGAACCAGTGATGTAATCTACGCAAACTGCACTTCCTTGTGTTCCTTTCCAGTTACGTGTTGTCTCCTCTCCAACAAAGGGGGATGTATCAAGTGTGTTATCTGAAGCTAGCCCGCGTAATGCGCAGACGGTGCTCCGCGCAGGCTGTCACCATTTCCACTCACATGTATATAAGCACACTCGATTAAATGCAGTGGGTCGTTCTCCAGCAACCCGAGGCTGGCGTCTTGCTTTATCGCATCGCGCGATATAGACTAGTGAACGTGATAAGTAGCCAGCATCATCATGCTTTCTGCCAGACCTTTATACGACCGTAATGTCATATTATTGGAGCCTCAGACTCCATACCGCAAGCCATCCCGATGGGTCTTTTAAGCTCGCCAGCCAACAAAGTGAGTGGTGGTCGCTGACGGCACGAAACGGCCTGCCGTACAGGTATGGCCTGAACTTGCTGATCGCCCATATCACTGCCAAGCACTCCTTTTCGGTTGCAGAGTAGTTTCTTTCCACTTTTGGAGGGTGCGGCTATCATATACCATCACTTTCTCTTCTCTATTTTGCAATCGCACCAGGACCACACCTAGGCCAAGATTGCTGGCATCTGTATGAACTTCCGTATCCACGGTTTGTCAAAGTGGGCCAGGATAAGTGGGGCTTGCAAACGTTTCTTTAGTTCGTTGAAAGCACTGTCTTGTTCGGTGCACCAAATAGATGACACGTCGTCTTCCATGAGTCATGTTAGAGGTTCGGCAATTTTCGCGAAGTTTTTCACAAAGCACCCGTAATAAGCACATAAACCCGAAAATCGGCGTACCTCCTTTTTGTCTTTTGGCGGGGGAAACAGCCCCACGGCCACAGTCTTGTTCGTGTCCGGGCCAACACCTTAAGCACTGAATACATGACCAAGGAAATGAAGCTTCTCGAATCCAAACTGGCATTTTTCCGGTTTATTCGCAAAGCCGGCTCACTGGATAGCCTGAAGTACCAAACGTAGTCGCTCTACATGCTGTTCAAACGTTGCTGAAAACAACACGTCGTCCAGGTAGACTAAGCATGACTGCCATTTGAGGCCTGAAAGCACGCTGTCCATCATGCGCCGGAACATTGCAGGCGCACAACAGAGGCCGAATGGGAGTGCTTTGAACTCATGCAGACCATCCGGGGTTACGAAAGCAGTCTTTTTTCATGGTCCCTTTCGTCCACTTCAATTTGCCAATAACCAATTTTTAAATCCAATGAAGAGAAATACCTTGCGTGCCGTAGCCGATCCAACGTATCATCAATACGTGGCAAAGGGTAAACATCGCGCTTGGTCACGCTTTTTAGCTTTCTGTAATCAACGCAGAATCTGAGCGTGGTGTCGTTTTTCCTCACAAGGACTACAGGCGAAGCCCACGGACTATTGGATGGCTGTATGACATCGTCCTCCAGCATCTATTTCACTTGGCTCTTTATGATCTCTCGTTCCTTCGGTGATACTCTTTACGGATGTTGGTGTACCGGTCTTGTAGCTTCATCTGTTATTTTTCGGTGTTTAACAACATGGGTCCGCCGTACTTTTGACAAAAAAGAGAAACATCCGGCGAAGTCTCTTATGAGGTCTTGAATGATTTACTTCTCGGCTGGTGATAAATTTTGGCTGATTGCAACTCTTGCCGCGACATCGGGTGCAGGTTCCGAAGCAGGTGGCCCTAACACCATACCACATAGGTCCGTCACTGTTTCAAAACCGCACAGGAAAGCGATTGCAGTGTCCTTTGCAACATGCTGAATTTCGTTTCCGAAATTCGTGAGCAAAACATCGGCACATCCACCACGTAATTGAACCATGCCTCGAGCTACACAAATGCCTTTCTTGAGCAGTAGTTCGATGTTCGCATCCGCTATAGCTTCAGAGTCAACGAATGCTTCATTTCTTACACTGACTATTAGGCTGCATCGTGGCGGCACGGTAACATCACAATCTATAACACGTGATGCAGTGTACTCTGGCTCATTTGTGTCTATGGCCAGTTTCGTCGAAAAAAAAGACACTAAAATTCTGCAGGTTGCATATAGCTCTGCTTGCTAGCAGAAAATCCATTCCGAGTAATAAATCTCTAGAGCATTCTGGAGTCCGCAACGTAATTAGCGCCTTGAATTACGATTCTTGCGGTACATTTTCCCGAAGGTATAATGAAATGACCCCCAGCCATGCGTATTTGGGGTCCACTGCAAGGCATCAAAACTTTCTTTAAATTAATTGTGGCAGCGTAAGTGACAACCAAATAATCAGCAGCTGTGTCAACTAAAACGTAGAATTCACGCCAGTCTACTGTAATGCGTCAATCTGAAGAAATTTTGTCTTTACCTAACCTAGTTGTAGTGTTCCGCTCGCCGTTGCTGCACTAGGACCTTGACGGACAATCTTCAGTTGGTCGGACATCAGCGGCCTTCCCTCCATACAGGTCGCTGGCTTTAGTTTTCCTGATGGGGACTGATTGAACGACGGATTGTTGAAGTTGAAGGTGGAGAAGCTGAACTAAATCGTCGAGGACTTGGCGATCGATAACGAGTAGGCGCTGCTGATCTAGGCTGATGCTGGAAACCAGCAGTTAGAAACAGATGGCCGGATAAGTAATCTTCGATTTCAATAGGTCTTTTACCATTTCGGGGGCATAGCGTGTTTAGAGAAAACACACGGAGACCAACCCATCGATATGGGCACATTCTGTACAGGTGTCTAGCCTCGCCCCAGTCAAAACAGAGCGGCGTCCTGTCGGGTGTTCGCCACACGTCACTTTTCCGTGGCCTCGAATTAGCTGGATAGTTTGAGCCACGTGAAACCAGTCGGTAGCCACCGGGAGCTGCAAACGAAGAAGTATGCACGGTGGGCCGGCGCACAGCATAGGCGTAAGTCGGTATGGGGCGTTGCTCCAATGGCTGTTCAAGTCGAACAGGTTACGCCTTGGGTTCCGCTTGTAAAATGGCGTGGCGAACTTCATCTCGGATCAGGGTAGTGAAAGACGAAACTGGCGTTGCGACTTGTCGGGGCAGCAGCTTCTCGAACTCTTCCTTCGCAATGGATCGCATCATTTCCCTCAATGCTTCGCTGCTGCTGCCCAGGTTTGCTGTGAGGACATCCACAGGAACAATACTCGTATCTTGACTGTAGTGACGGGAGCGCTGCTGCAATGCCCGCTCTATGGAGGTGGCCTCGGTGCGGAATTCAGCAATTGTACGAGGAGGGTTGCGTACCGAACCGGCAAATAACGCCTGTTTGACACCTCGCATCAAGTGACGAAGCTTTTTTCTTTTAGGTCATGTAGGGGTCAGCGCGTTTGAAAAGGTGGGACATATTCTCAATATACATGCAAATGCTTTCGTTCGTGCGCTGGTTCCTGGACTGTAGAGTATTCTGCGCCTTCTCCCGAAGATCGGTGCTGGCATATGTAGCTACTATTTGTCGTCGAAATTCTTCCCATGTCGGTATGAACGCTTCGTGGCTTTCATTCCACGTCCTCGCTGCATCCTCCAAAGTAAAGTACACGTGACGCAGTTTCCTTGCATCATCTCAGTCGTTCGTCTTCGCAACTCGCTCGAAGTGTTCTAACCAAGCTTCTACATCTTCGAACGTGTCACCATGGAAAGGCTCAGGCAAGCACGTTGGGGACAGAATAAGTTCCGACAACGCCCCTAGAGGCGTTGGTTCCGATGATGCCACATGGCAAGCCATCGTTCCGTTGTCTGTGGACGCTGCTTGCGTTGCTGCAGCACTGGGGAGTGGTGCGAATCCAGGCGGCTCTCCTCGAAGGCGGCGGCTTAAACGCTGGCGTACCGGAGTCAGTTCGCCAGGTTCCAATCGTTGAGGATCGGGGCTTCGCTCTTTTGCGCCAAGGGGGATTCCAATCATACGCAGCACCATCCACCAGAATGTAGCGGGTTCAAGACAAAAAAAGAACACAAAAAAACTAGTTTATTATGGGCGAACTTGTTCCCCGAAAATTATGGGCAAGAAAAATGGAAGAGTCCGCTAGAGCGTTCCAAAACAAAAATTGTTCATCAGCCAACTAGCATTCTTCTTCGCCGCTTCAACCCAAATGACTCGTGCCCGTAAACAAGAGGCATAAGTCGTGCGGCCACAAGCAGGTGTGCGCACAAGACTGTGGACGCTGATTCTTCATATTATCGGATCGTGTAATTAGACTCTGTGGCAATATGGCAGCAAGATAATGAACATCGTAACTACAAAATACATGCACGTTAGACAGTCTCGTGAGCATGTGTTGTATTCATATGAAAAGAGAGATAGGTAGTTATTTAAGTCAAGATTTTGCAATATAAGAAAGCCTTGGTTACAGCTTTTGATAGTCCGGGGAAAGAAAAAAAGTTCATGAAAAGATCAGTGCGTGCAAAGTAAAGAGTGTGAAGTTGTGCATGCCTAGTTGAAATTAGTCTCGAAGTACGGTGCCTTGGAAAAATGTCAAATTTACGAAAATAAAGTGAGTGTGGCAACTTCAGCCTAGGAAGAGATCTTCAGTGCTGTAATGTAGGGATGTTGTTAATGGTTATTAGCATTGCTAGTCAGTCATTTATGTTGCACAAAAACCGCTTTCCTTGCTTTATCTAAACTTCCCAACATTTTTATTTAAATGTGGGTTCCAAACAACAATAGATTAATTCAACTTAGCTTTTATAAACAATTGTAGACCATCGGTTTGTTTCCTGATCATTCGGCTTTTGATTGGTGCTTCAAAGCTTAAAGTACTTAGAACCAGAAGAGCTTAATTTATTATTTGATTTAGTGCATTAGGCAATGTGTAATTGTGACATATACATATTTACATCTGCCAACCTCATTCAAATGGCAGTTGTTAGGTGTATGCGTATGATCAGAAAAGTGTTTTTTTTGTTATCTTGAAAACTTATTGGTCACTGTTTGATTCCATTGGACAGTTTTCAAGACATTTATAAATGACACAGGTTGGATAGCAGACAATTCTGGTCATTCGTAGCAGTAACTGTGAGAGAAAGTATACAGCAATCTGGAAAATGCCTTAGATATATATTTGTGATGCATCGCTTGAACTATCTATGGCATATACACTAAGAAGAGAACAGGGCCCAAAACAAACGGTAGCGCCCGCTCAAATTTTCACAATCCAGACGTCAGACACAACGTTACTGTGGCAACGAGGTGAACATTACATCTGAAATGACAAGCAACACACGCGCGAGCTTCGTTTCGGTAGGAGCTTCTAGTTCATTTCATTGGAGAAGTCATCCATCGTAACCGGGCAGGTTGGCACGAGTAAAGTGTGGTGAAGTCACCCTACGAAAATCATTGTGACGGTAAGCTTTTATTATGTATTTTGAATTTGCTTACTTAAATAACGTATACAGGACTACGTGTTATCACTGCCGTCCTTGCTGCATTATTATTTCTGTACTTCAGTTTGCAAGACCGAAGGATAAAAAAATGCGAGTTTGAATGGCGTTGGAGGCACTCGTTAGGTAGGCATAGACAAGACTACGCATGGCCTGGATTTTGTGGTTGGTCGTGGATAATTCACGACGGCGGCTACTTTAATTTCTGAAGGTCTACGCTGGCCACGCCCCGCAACGTGTTCCAGGAAAGACACCTCGCCGCACTCTAAGTGAAATTTAGTGGGTTTCATGGTAAGAGCGGCTTCTTTTCAACCTGTTCAGCACGACTCGTAATGGCTTGACATGTTCTTCCCATTTGTTTGAGAAGATGGCGACATCATCAAGATACGGCAGAGTGAACTCGGGGAGGCCTTTAAGAACGTGGTCTATTAAGCCTGAAAAACAAAAGGGCGAATTTTCAATCCAAAGCTCAGCTTAAGTGGACGATACGTTCCGAATGGAGAAACAAATGTGGCATAGCGGGCTAGTACACTCCGTAAGGGGGACTTGCCAATACCCTCGCACGAGGTCTAACGTAGAAATATAGCTAGACTGTGACACAGTTTCTACCCTCTCCTCTATAGATTTGGTATCGGGTAAGTTTGGTCTCGAGTTATGGCGTTAAGACGCCGATAATCGATGCATGGCCTTGGTAGTTTTCCCGGCACTTGAACCAATATTAGAAGGGATGTATAGTCACTCTCGCCCGGTACTATGACTCCCAACTCCAGCATTGTATCGATCTCCTCTTTAATGATCTGCTTTTGCACAAGGGAACATCGATACGGCTTGCTACGGATTGGCTTCTCCCAAGTCCGCTCGATATCGTGTTCAATCACCGTCGTGTTTCTGAAACGGTCCCAAAACACGTCTTTAAACTCGGAAACAATCCTTCTCAGGTCCTCCTTCTGGACTTCACCTAACCTAGGCTCTAGGTTCAGCTGCTTAAAGATTATTACCTCTGATCCCCTTTCGATTACATCACTAGAGGTCACAATTTCTGCTCCCTCTTCCTCTGAAGAATTCAAAAGCAGATTTATGACCGCTTGACCTTAAACATATGGGTTCATCAAGTTACTGTGGTAAATTTTGTTCAGCCGTCTTCCTAATTTCACTTCATAATTGGTATCAGAAAGCTTCGATATTACTTTGGCGGGCCCTTCCCAATGAACCTCAAGCTTGTATTTTTTGGACGGCCGCATCAGGATTACCTGACTACCTACTTCGAAGGTGCTCTTCTTCACCAATTTTTCGTAGTACTCCTTCGACAACACTTGTGCAGTCTTTATGTGGCTTTCTACAAGATCTTTTGTTTTTACAAGCCTCTGAAGGAGATCTAGAGCATATGCAACTACGTTAGGGTCCTCATCAAATCCCTCCCAGGACTCACGTAGCATTAACACTGGTGTTTTCAAACTCGTGCCATACACATGTTCTGCAGGGGTAAAACCAGAGCTCTCATGAGGAGCTGATCTCAAAGCAAACATAGTGGGACGAATACACGCTTCGCAGTCGCATTTGTGCTCGCAGCAAAGAGCTCTCAGTATCCGTTTCACAACAACGGAATGCATACGCTCTACTGAATTAGATTGCGGGTGATGGATTGAGCTGTGCACTGCTTTTATCCCACAATTATCCAAAAAGGTAGAGGTAAGGCAGCTGGTGAAGACACTACCATTGTCGCATTGGATTTCAGAAGGAAATCCGACGCGTGCAAGTATAGATAGCAGTGCATCCACGTCATGAGGGGAATTGAGCTCTTTAAATGGTATCGCTTCCAGAAATTTTGTGGCTACACAGAGGGCCATCAGGATGTACCGAAAGCCTTGCCTTGACTCTGGCGATGGCCTGACGATATCAATTACTAGGCACTGGAAAGGTTCTGCGATAATTGGCACAAGCTTCATGGGTGCCTTCCACGTGTCCGTGGATTAGCCCGCTCTCTGACAAGTGTCGCATGAGCGTACAATGTCTTCGATATCCTTCCAGCATTTCAGCCATTAAAATTCAAGGGAAACTCTAGCCTTGGTCTCTTTTATGCCGAGATGCCCTGCCCGCGCGTTTTCATGCGCCAGTTCCAATAGTTGGTGACGATATTTGTGTGGCACCAAGAGCTGCTCAAACTTGCGACCTTGCGCAGTTGTGAAGTTCCGATGCAGGAGCCTTGTTTTCTCAAAAAAGAAATCATTCTTTTTCTTTTTTCCCAAGTTTACGCTTTCCATTAGCGCTCTAATCGAGAAGTCCTCACGCACATCTCGAATGAGCGTTGTTCGATCAACCTTTGACAGCTCATTCCACCTTTCCGCTACAAGCGGGACCATTGCAGCCTTCTTGCTCTGGCTGAATGGCGCCATGTAATCTCCTCCACAAACAGAGACCGCGCGAGTCGCTTCGGCGACGGGCCGCTCGAATGACTGCTTAAATGAGTCACACGGAGAATTTCCTGTCTGGGGTTCCGTCGACTCGCCGCCAAGGTCACAAAGATCAGCAGCCCTTGCAGGTGGTGTTAGACCACACTGAACAAGATCAAGTGCCTGCGGAAACTTCCGCGCTTGCGATTGCGTGAAGGCGATGTGCGCTAAGTTGGAGAAGAACGATTTACCCTGCTCTTTGAGAAGCAGCTCTGAGTTATTAGAGAAAAGATAAATAAACGATCGGGAATCGCGGCAGACACAGCCGCTTCGGTGCGAAGCTTACTGAACAGGCCTTTAATGGCTACCGTAGTGATTGGTAAGCAAGCACTCTGCTCCTCGGCGGCTTGCGCAGAAGTTACAAGGGTCTCGGACCGGGGACTCCTCCTAGAGCTTGTAAATGGTCGGACCTTAAGGTCGCCTCTCTTTCTCAAATGTAAATAGTCTCAGTAAATATTTTTCACCCCCATTACCACCACCTGATTCACGCGCATTCTCCTGTAAAGTCATCCGTAGCCACCAACGAAGGATGGACAACGTCCATAGTTGTCACTGAGTCTCCAAGTGCTCGACACGTTCTCCCATTCCCACTAATATCTTGGAGATATGGCTCTAACAACCGCATGTTCATTTCCGATTCTCGGATTGTTGCGAAAGCAAACTTTTGCTTACAGGTTATCGCGATGTGTCCTTCCTTTTTGCAGTTGTAGCAGATTAGTGGCTTGCGTGATTCAAACGCCCGTGTGGTAACAGTGCGTTGTTTAAAAACCTCACTTGATTTCGCCACTTCAGTGTGCCCTTCCCCTACAGTGTTCTTCGTAAGAGACGGGTCCTTCCCGAAATTACGGTGCGGAGCGGGTTTTCGTTGGTCAGGTTTCTTTGAAAAGCCCTCTTTCCTTTCATCCTTTTGAACGCGCACTGCCCTGCTACGCCACTTTCGGCGAGTATAATGCTCCTCAGCTAACTCTGCCGCCTTGTTTAGCTGTACTTCACCAAGTTTGTCCTGCAGCAAAAGCTTGGCATCCTCCTCGATGCAGCGGTAGAATTCCTACAATGCAATGCATTCTAACAATTTATCGCGATCGTCATAAACACCTTCGCCCTTGAGCCATTCAATTAAATCGGCTTTAAGACGAAACGCGAAGTCAACGTGTGACTGATTTCGCTTTTTAGCATACCAGAACCTTTGCCTGAAAGCCTCGGGTGACAACTTATAACGTCTCCAGAGCACTTCCTTAACCTCGTCATAGCCCTTAAACGCTTCCCTCGACAAGCACGTTATCACGTCGGACACTTCGCCGGGAAAAAGAAGTAACAGGTTCGGCGCCAAAGAGACCACTCCAAAACATTTCGCTCACAGACGTGTGTCACAAAACGAGCGCTCAAAAAAGGCGCGCCGCCAAATTCTCGCGACGAAGCGCCGGAGAGACGCCTCGAGGTCAACGATGAAGAAAAGCAAGCATCCAAAGACTCCCCGGGCGCTCGTCTCTCTTCCCTCGGAAGCGTGGGTTCGCCGACGAACCTCCTTTCATCGGCGGCCGAGCAAGCCCTGGAAAGTTCTCGATGGAAAGGGGCATGGTGAAGCAGGGTTGCGTCATCTGTCGCGGATGGCCCTCGAACCGTCTCGCTCTTTCCCCAGCCTCGGCAGCGCATCGCGCCGACGGAAACGATGAGAATTTCCTGGAATCTAGCGCGAAGAGTATTTAACCGAGAAGCAGAGATGGGAGATGAGGAGAAGAAGGAAGTTAGCGCCAGTGTGCGTAGGGTTATTCCGCCGCGTCTGTCGGTGAAGATTTTATCCTTAGTGACAAAGCAGGAGAAGAAGGAATATTGCGCCAGAGTGCGTAGGGTGTTCCACCTTGTCAGCGAAGCCTTTGTCCTCAGTGACAAATGAGGAGAAGAAGAGGATTTCCACCTGAGGGGTGAAGACTCGAGCTACAGGCAAGAGTGTGTGCCTACCGCCAGCGAGCAAAGACGCGTGGCAACAGCTGCGTGTGGGAAGCCGACGTGTTACCGGCGAAGAAGTTTGGAGCCTGGAGAGCGGTCAATTGAAGACGCGAGGTTTCCTGGAAGAGAAACTTCGGGGGCAGCGGAACGACAACGCTGGACTTTGAGTCAGTGATTTTCGGAAGAGTATCATTCAGACTTTTGTTCCAAGAACTTTGGACTGAATAAGTTTTCTAACTCTTTAGTTTTTAAGTGTCTTGGTTGTTCGATGCATGCGACTGCATTGTAGTGCGTCTTGTTGTCTGTGTCCGTTGTTTTGATTGTGGCTGATTGTATTGTGTAGCAAGTTGTTTGATTGGTGACATATTGTATTCAACTATTGTCGAGTGTGCATACTTGTGTATCGTTTTGATCTGCCATAATTGAGAATATAATTTTGTTTCGTTTATCAACTCTCGGCTCTGACTTGTTCTTTGGGCCACAGCTGGCGTCCGCTGGCGCGCCAAATAGGACCACTTCTAAATTGTCCACGCTTTCGTGGTGCGGTTCGTGGGGCCGATACTTCGGCCCTTGGAATTAGCCCGGCAATCGCCTCCCTAATTAACGGGACCCGTGACAATTAATCTGGCGTCCGCAACAAGGACCTTTTGGTGCACAGTGTGTCCAAAGTAGTGAGAAAAAGCCTCGAGTTGTTGATAGTGCTATCGAAACAATTTTTTGTGTTGCTCAGTGTTCTCGTTAACGAGTGCAGGGGAGTGTTCCGATAGACTGATTTAGGCAGATACTTTTTGCACGCGGCATGACTTCATTTGCGAGACACAATAGATCTCGAAAAGTTAGTAGCTCTTGGTGAAAAGATGGGTATTTCTGGCGCCGAACTACGGAAGTGGGTAAGCCAGAAGGAGAAAGAGGCGGTGGAGAGTGAGAGGTTGGCAGCTGAGAGGGCCAAGGAAGAAAAAGCAGCTGAGTTGTAATGAGAGAGGTTGGCAGCTGAGAGGGCCAAGGAAGAAAGAGAGCGACAATTGAATTTGAGTTGGAGAGAGAAAAGCTGGAAGTTGAAAGGGCGAAAGAAGAAAGAGAGCAGCAATGGAGGTTGGAGCTGGAGAGAGAAAGACTGGCAGCTGAGAGGGCGAAAGAAGGAAGAGAAGCGGAGATGGCTGAAAAGGGAACGGCAGCGGCAGCACGAGATGGAACTCGAGCGGCTCCGTTTGCAATAGCGAAGTGTAACTCCGGTCCAAGCTAGAGTTTAAAGCAGCGAACGGGAGGACCATGGTTTCCGCTTGAACCCAAGGAAGCTGCTCGTAGCATTTGATGAAAGGAAAGACGACCTTGACGCATACCTTCACACATTTGCGACGATTGCAAGAAGCCAAAACTGGCCGGAACATCAATGGGCAACTGCTTTGAGTACCTGCTTGAGTGGCGAAGCGCTCAGTGTGTACGGTAGGCTGACGCCGACTTATGCAGTTAACTCTATGCAAAGGTGAAAGCTGCTTTACTGAAGCGATTTAGATTTACTGTGGAAGGTTTCCTGGGCAGATTTCGCACAGGAAAGCCAGCTGATGGTGAGACGGCTACGCAGTATGCCGCCCGACTTTGCCATTATTTCGACAGATGATGGATTGAACTTTCAGGGACAGCGCAGGAGTATGATGAGCTTAGAGAGCTCCTTATTAGAGAGCTATTTGTTACTAGTTGCCACCCAAGCCATTCACTGTACTTGAAAGAGAGAAAGGCTGAGTCACTTGAAGGCATGCTTGAATTGGCCGATCAATTCTTGGAAGCGCTAGGTGGCACAAATTTGGCCAAAGTCAAGAAGGAGTGTTCCGAAGACTCGAAAAATTCGGCCCCCCGAACAAAAGAAGCGTGCACCAGAGAGTGTTCCGCGGCGTTTTCTGTGTAACCGAGTGGGTCATCGCGCGAACAGCTGTCATACTAACTTTACGAGACCTACGGTAGTAAATGTTTCAAGTGTGGTCAGACTGGGCACAAAGCAGACGCATGTCGTAACGGAGCGAGTCAAACTCACCAGGTATCCTGTGTGCAAGCGGCACCGAAATCCGGTAATAATGACGTCACCGATGGATTCGTAGAATTGTAAAATGGGAAGAAACTTCCTATTGTGGGTGCGGTAATGACAAGTCAGCCAACGGGTGTTACGAAGGGAATGCCAGCGCTGCCTGGAAAAGTTGTGGGCAAGAAGATTACGGTGTTAAGAGAAGCCGGTAGCTCCACGGTTATCGTGCAGAGAAATTTGTTACGGGAAAGTGAGTTAACGGGCAAAACGAAAAAAGTTTGCCGAATCGACAGTACGGTTCGGATGCTTCCCGAAGCAGAAATTGAGGTTGAAACCCCGTACTTCAATGGGAAGGTTACTGCTCTATGCATGATGACCCCCCTGTACGATCTCGTCATCGGAAACATCGACGGGGCGCGAGGGCCGAATGATCCAGAACGTTTGAAAGAAGACCTTGAGATAGAGCCCTCGCCAACCCAGCGACCGCGAGATACAGTGGAGGAGCATCCCGTGACGGATCTCACTTGAGCCCAAGGTGAAGCCGCGTTGCAAGAGACAGTGAATGAGGAGATGATCGTGTTGAATGAGTTCACGTGCTGGGCAGCTGAACTTGCGCCGGCACGACATCAGCTGACCGACAGTGTAAATGAGACAGAATCGGCCAGCCAGGCCCAATGTCGTGACATGGAACAAGCGGGTGAATAACCGAACAGGATCGGTTGAACGTTATCACCCGTCAACAGTGTCGGAAGTGACAACGATGGCTGAAATGCCGCCTCATATACAGTCTTTGGAGAGGGCTCGCCGGAACAAAACGAGGAAAAACAAGAAGAGATCAAGCGAGCACCGCAAGAAAGGGCGCAAACGGCGCTCAAAGTACACAGAATAGGTGCTGAGGTCGAATAGGAATGTGTTGGACAGTACTGGGTGATATACGTTGTGTTAGTGCGGTTGTTATCCTGTGCCACAACTGTATGTCGAGCGAGTCAAAATGTTTGTTACGGTGATGTGATGTATAGTATTGTACAATTGTTGTAATGACAGACCTTTGTACATCTGTATTGCTTGAAGTATGTGACGAAGTGTTGTATTCCTGTACCTGTGGCTATATTCTATGTAATTTGAGATTGAATTGCAATGCACATTCGTATTAAGTGTCCTATTATTATTGTGACGCGCCATGAGCAATGGACTATGTTACAGCTTTCACGTATGTGGGGACTGTTCGCAATCGTTTATGTGGTTTTGAATATTATGAGATAATATTCTTAAAGGAGGGGGCAGTGTCACAAAACAAGGGCTCAAAAAGGGTGTGCCGCCAAATTCTCGCGACAGAGCGCCGGAGAGGTGCCTCGAGGTCAACGATAAAGAAGAAAAACAAGCATCCAAAGACTCCCCGGGCGCTCGTCTCTCTCCCCTCGGAAGCGTGGGTTCGCCGACGAACCTCCTCTCATCGGTGGCCGAGCAAGCCCTGGAAAGTTCTCAATGGAAAGGGGCGTGGTGATGCAGGGTTGCGTCATCAGTCGCGGACGGCCCTCGAACCGTCTCGCTCTTTCCCCAGCCTCGGCAGCACGTCGCGCCGACGGAAACGATGAGAATTTTCTAGAATCTAGCGCGAAGGGTATTCGACCGAGCAGCAGAGATGGGAGATGAGGATAAGAAGGAAATTAGCGCCAGTGTGCGTGAGGTTATTCCACCACGTCTGTCGGTGAAGGTTTTGTCCTTAGTGACAAAGCAGGAGAAGAAGGAATATTGCGCCAGAGTGCATAGGGTGTTCCGCCTTGTCGGCAAAGCCTTTTGTCCTCAGTGACAAAGGAGGAGAAGAAGAGGATTTCCACCTGAGGGGTGAAGACTCGAGCTACAGGCAAGAGTGTGTGCCTACCGCCAGCGAGCGAAGACGCGTGGCAACAGCTGCGTGTGGGAAGCCGACGTGTTACCGGCGAAGAAGTTTGGAGCCTGGAGAGCGGTCAATTGAAGATGCGAGGTTTCCTGGAAGAAAGAACTTCGGGGAGAGCGGAACAACAACAACACTGGACTTTGAGTGAATGATTCTTGGAAGAGTATCTTTCAGACTTTTGTTCCAAGAACTTTGGACTGAATAAGTTTTCTAACTTATTAGTCTTTAAGTGTCTCGGTTGTTCGATGCATGCGACTGCATTGTAGTGCGTCTTGTTCTCTGTGTCCGTTGTTTCGAGTGTGGCTGATTGTATTGTGTAGTACGTTGTTTGATTGGTGACATATTGTATTCAACTCTTGTCGAGTGTGCATACTTTTGTATCGTTTTGATCTGCCATAATTGAGAATATAATTTTGTTTCGTTTATCAACTCTCGTCTCTGACTTGTTCTTTGGGCCACAGCCGGCGTCCGCTGGCGCGCCAAGTAGGACCACTTCTAAATTGTCCACGCTTTCGTGGTGTGGTTCGGGGGACCGATACTTGGGCCCTTGGAATCAGCCCGGCGATCGCCTCCCTAATTAACGGGACCCGTGACAACGTGTTCAAACTTGATGAGGTGCTTCGCCATGGCCTCGCCTACTACGAACGGTGGAAGTTGGTCCCGAATTTTATAACCGCGGACCTGAACTGTCGCAGAAGCTATGCTAGGCGACTGCGAACACTGTAGGATTGCCAATTCTATTCGTTTAAACTCGAGACGCTCCTGTCTCTCGACCTTCTCACGCGACGTTCGCGCCTTTCAGCTTCTTCGCGTTCGCGAACTTCTACTTCTCGCCTTTCAGCCTCCTCGCGACGTGCTTTGATATCCGCCCAGGCCTCATCGACTTCCTCAGTCGACACTCCTTCATACTTCTGGATCTAAAGGATAAATTGCTTTCGATTCGCATGGCCCAAAGTAAGGCCAAATTTCTCACAAATTTCGATGAATTCCTTCACTTTAAGGTTCTCCATCGTTCACACCAGCCTCTTGCTGTTTGCCCCTTGTTAAGAATGTACTTGCCGTACCTACTATAGGTCTACGAACAAGACGCGAAAGCAATTTTTAACACTGCCATGTTTACACCCTCCGCATTAACATTGGTTTCAAAGCGTTTCGACTTGGCTTGAAACGAACGAAGCTCGCTCTAATGTTTCACACTGCCCTTCTCTAAACTACTATAACCTGTGCTAGAGTAGTCTGGTGAACTGAGGGCAAAACATCAGGCACTCACCGCATCAATGTCGCTGACGCTGGCCGATCCCGCAGCTGCCAACCACTGTTACCAAGGGGAGACACCAACACGGTCCCGAAGGCGCCACTTCTCCGAAATCCGCCGACATGGTCACCAGCCGTTATGTAGCGTGTGTTACTCAGCTCGCGACTGCTTCTGCGCAGAGCTGATAGACGAGCGGACGAGACGACAGTGAGTTAAGGCAAGGTTTAGGTACAGCATAGAAATAGAGGTCTTACAAATTTGGCACTGGGGCCGACAGCTTAGGGACTCGAAACGCCGAGATGTCGTCTCTGACACATAGGTCTACTGCTGGCCACGCGCCGCAGGGCTTTTTTTATAGGCACCGGGTGGATCCTTTGAGTAACCAAATGGCCAACCAGAAGCGCCGCTGGCCGTGATATCAAAATCCTCCAATGGGGCCCGCCGCTGCACGTGGTTGCACCAAGGACGAGGGATGTTGCCACGCATTGCGTAAGACTCGCCAGACTGGAAGGCGCCGATTGCTTCAACGGGCTCGCTGCTAAGAGAGCTCGCGGTGCGTTGCGTGACAGACCGGCGCCGCCACTCGATGCCGTCGTTGAGTTGATCGCATCAGGCGGGCTCGATTGCTGGCCTTGACACCGATTGCCTTTTGCAGAGGCATTGACGTTCGATGTGGACCCGCAGGCGTAACAATGCCGATCACACTAACATTTTCTTCTCAGGAAGGCAATTGCACAGCATTTTTAAAAAAGCCAACACCTGGCCACAAAGATTAGATATGTGGCTTATGCATATAATGTTCAATTAAACGTAAGTAAAAGAAAATACTTGCTCTTTAAATCAAAAGGAACGAACACGGCTTGTCATCCTCAGCTACAGTTTCGAAAAGTAAATATTAAACAGTCAAGCACGGCGAACTTCCTGGGAGTTGTATTCCACGAGAACATGTCCTGGTCACCACATATCGATTCTCTCAGACTTAGTATTGCCCGCGCTGTAGGTGCATTAAATGGGCTGCGATATTTACTACCAACAAGCGTGAATCATCATATCTACAACGTACTTATACATTCCCGTTTAGCGTCCTGTCTTCTAGTTTGGTCGACTACAAGACAGTATATTTTATGATCACTTCAGATGCTTCAAAACCATGCGCTATGTGGAATAGAAAATTTAGGAGATATGAGAAGTACTCAAATATAATAATCCAAAAATAAAATAATTAAGGTGCCCAAACTACACATTCAATCTTTTTCTTGAAATTATGCGGCAAGTTAAGTCTGACAAACATTTTTTCCAGAGTAAGTACAGTGTGAAAACTACAAGCTAAAACTCAGAAATAGTTCCGTATTTATTCCACATAGCAGAACAAAATATGGGGAACAAAAACTTGCTGTTCGAATTCCTGATGTCCTCAATCACTAACCTTTACCATAGATCTCCTCAAATCCGAAATGAGGAAGCAAGCGTATAAAAAAATAACAAAAGAATGAGTATTTTCAGAGGTATAAAGCAAATAAAAGAATACTGTGGTTCTGTATGAATGTTATGCATTGTTTTGATTTTCTTTTTCTCTTGCCACCGGTGGATTGCGAGCCCTACATGTGTTTTCCTTTTTTTTATGTGTAGATGAGTACAATGCGATTTTATATTTCTGCTCAAGAGTTGTGCGGGCAAATTTTCTTTGGTAAAATTGTACTTATGTTTTCTTCTCTTTTTTTATTGCTATATGACTAACATTGATCACAGGTGTAGTATTTGATTTTCATGTATCCTTTTATATTCGTGAATGTATTTTACTGCTGCTGCTGCTGTATGTGGGGCACGGCCCCGTAAGGCAATGTCTGCCTTTAGCCATGTCTCCTTGGACAATTTGTAATTGTTTTTAATAAAATGATAAAGAAAAAAAGAAGGTAAAATG
>WOVY01007958.1:0-22144 GCA_013436015.1 Rhipicephalus annulatus
CGGCAGCACCACGCTAGACTTCTGCTAGGCGCGGTTCATTCCGTAAATAAAACTAAATCTGTAATGCGCGGTTATTCCGGTAATTAAAGCAGAATTAAAACGGCCTCCTAATTGAAACGGCAGCACCACGCGCGACTTCTTCTAGCACAGTTCAGTCCGTTAATTAAAACGGCCTCTTAATTGCGCAGCAGCGCCGCACTCGACTTCCTGCTAGGCGCGATTCATTCCGTTAATAAAAACGGCCCTTTTATTTGCGCAGCAGCGCCACACTCGACTTCTTCTAGGCGCGGTTTCAGTCCGTTAATTAAAACGGCCTTTTAATTGCGCAGCAGTGCCGCGCTCAACTTCTGCTAGGCGCGGTTTCATTCTGTTAATTAAAACGGCCTCTTAATGCGCAGCAGCGCCACACTCGACTTCTGCTAGGCGTGGTTCATTCCGTTAAGTAAAAACGGCCTCTTATTGCGCAGAAGCGCCGCGCTCGACTTCTGCTAGGCGCGGTTCAGTCCGTTAATGAAAACGGCCTCTCGATTGCACGGCAGCACCACGCTCAACTTCTGCTAGGCGCGGTTCATTCCGTAAATAAAACGAAATCTGTAATGCGCGGTTTATTCCGGTAATTAAAACAGAACTAAAACGGCCTCTTGATTGCACGGCTGCGCCGCGCTTGACTTCTGCTAGGCGCGGTTCATTCCGTTAATTAAAACGGCCTCTTGATGCGCAGCAGCGCCGCGCTCGGCTTCTGCTAGGCGCGGTTCAATCTGTAAATAAAACGAATTTTGTAATGCGCGGTTCATTCCGTTAATTAAAACAGCCTCTCAATTGCATGGCAGCACCACGCTCGACTTCTGCTAGTCGCGGTTCATTCCGTAAATAAAACTAAATTTGTAATGCGCGGTTAATTCCGGTAATGAAAGCAGAAATAAAACAGCCTCTTAATTGCACGGCAGCACCACGCGCGACTTCTGCTAGGCGCGCTTCATTTCGTTAATTAAAACGGCCTCTTCATTGTGCAGCAGCGCGCGCTCGACTGTCGCTAGGCGTGGTTCATTCCGCTAATTATTTTGGCCTCTTAATTGTGCAGCAGCGCCGCGCTCGACTTCTGCTAGGCGCGGTTCATTCCGTTAATTCAAACGGCCTATTAATGCGCAGCTGCGCCGCACCGACTTCTGCTAGGCGCGGTTTCAATCTGTAAATAAAACGAATTCTGTAATGCGCGGTTCATTCCGTTAATTAAAACGGCCTCTCAATTGCACGGCAGCACCACGCTCGACTTCTGCTAGGCGCGGTTCATTCCGTAAATAAAACTAAATCTGATGCGCGGTAATTCCGGTAATTAAAGCAGAAATAAACGGCCTCTTAATTGCACGGCAGCACCACGCGCGACTTCTGCTAGGCGCGGTTCATTCGGTTAATAAAACGGCCTCTTAATTGCGTAGCAGCACCGCGCTCGACTTCTGCTAGGCGCGGTTCATTCTGTTAAGTAATTTGGCCTCTAATGCGCAGCAGCGCCACGCTCGACTTCTGCTAGGCGCGGTTCATTCTGTTAAATAATTTGGCCTCTTAATTGCGCAGCAGCGCCGCACTCGACTTCTGCTAGGCGCGGTTCAATCTATAAATAAAAACGAATTCTGTTATGCGCGGTTCATTCCATTAATTAAAACGGCCTGTTAATTGCGCAGCAGCGCCGCGCTCGACTTCTGCTAGGCGCTGTTCAGTCTGTAAATAAAACGAATTCTGTATTGCGCGGTTCATTCCGTTAAATAAAACTGCCTCTTAATTGCGCAGCAGCGCCGCGCTTGACTTCTGCTAGGCGTGGTTCAATCTGTAAATAAAACGAATTCTGTAATGCGCGGTTCATTCCGATAATCAAAACGGCCTCTCAATTGCACGGCAGCACCACGCTAGACTTCTGCTAGGCGCGGTTCATTCCGTAAATAAAACTAAATCTGTAATGCGCGGTTAATTCCGGTAATTAAAGCAGAATTAAAACGGCCTCCTAATTGAACGGCAGCACCACGCGCGACTTCTTCTAGGCACAGTTCAGTCCGTTAATTAAAACGGCCTCTTAATTGCGCAGCAGCGCCGCACTCGACTTCTGCTAGGCGCGATTCATTCCGTTAATAAAAACGGCCTTTTATTTGCGCAGCAGCGCCACACTCGACTTCTTCTAGGCGCGGTTCAGTCCGTTAATTAAAACGGCCTTTTAATTGCGCAGCAGTGCCGCGCTCAACTTCTGCTAGGCGCGGTTCATTCTGTTAATTAAAACGGCCTCTTAATTGCGCAGCAGCGCCACACTCGACTTCTGCTAGGCGTGGTTCATTCCGTTAAGTAAAACGGCCTCTTATTTGCGCAGAAGCGCCGCGCTCGACTTCTGCTAGGCGCGGTTCAGTCCGTTAATGAAAACGGCCTCTCGATTGCACGGCAGCACCACGCTCAACTTCTGCTAGGCGCGGTTCATTCCGTAAATAAAACGAAATCTGTAATGCGCGGTTTATTCCGGTAATTAAAACAGAACTAAAACGGCCTCTTAATTGCACGGCTGCGCCGCGCTTGACTTCTGCTAGGCGCGGTTCATTCCGTTAATTAAAACGGCCTCTTAATTGCGCAGCAGCGCCGCGCTCGGCTTCTGCTAGGCGCGGTTCAATCTGTAAATAAAACGAATTTTGTAATGCGCGGTTAATTCCGTTAATTAAAACAGCCTCTCAATTGCACGGCAGCACCACGCTCGACTTCTGCTAGTCGCGGTTCATTCCGTAAATAAAACTAAATTTGTAATGCGCGGTTAATTCCGGTAATGAAAGCAGAAATAAAACAGCCTCTTAATTGCACGGCAGCACCACGCGCGACTTCTGCTAGGCGCGCTTCATTTCGTTAATTAAAACGGCCTCTTCATTGTGCAGCAGCGCCGCGCTCGACTGTCGCTAGGCGTGGTTCATTCCGCTAATTATTTTGGCCTCTTAATTGTGCAGCAGCGCCGCGCTCGACTTCTGCTAGGCGCGGTTCATTCCGTTAATTCAAACGGCCTCTTAATTGCGCAGCTGCGCCGCACCGACTTCTGCTAGGCGCGGTTCATTCAGTTGATCAAAACGGCCTCTCAATTGCACAACAGCACCACGCTTGACTTCTGCTAGGCGCGGTTCATTCCGTAAATAAAACTAAATCTGTATTGCGCGGTTAATTCCGGTAATTAAAGCAGAATTAAAACGGCCTCTTAATTGCACGGCAGCACCACGCGCGACTTCTTCTAGGCGCGGCTCAGTCCGTTAATTAAAACGGCCTCCTAATATCGCAGCAGTGCCGCGCTCGACTTCTGCTAGGCGCTGTTCATTCCGTTAATTAAAACGGCCTCTTAATTGCGCAGCAGCGCCACACTCGACTTCTGCTAAGCGCGGTCCATTCCGTTAATTAAAACGGCCTCTTAATTGGGCAGCAGCGCCACACTCGACATCTGCTAAGCGCGGTTGATTGCGTTGATTAAAACGGCCTCTTAATTGGGCAGCAGCGCCGTGCTCGACTTCTGCTAGGTGCGGTTCAGTCCGTTAATTAAAACGGGCTCTTATTCGCGCAGCAGCGCTGCGTTCGACTTCTGCTAGGCGCGGTTCAGTCGGTTAATGAAAACGGCCTCTCAATTGCACGGCAGCACCACGCTCGACTTCTGCTAGGCGCGGTTCATTCCGTAAATAAAACGAAATCTGTAATGCGCGGTTTATTCCGGTAATTAAAACAGAACTAAAACGGCCTCTTAATTGCACGGCTGCGCCGCGCTCGACTTCTGCTAGGCGCGGTTCAATCTGTAAATAAAACGAATTCTGTAATGCGCGGTTCATTCCGTTAATTAAAACGGCCTCTTAATATCGCAGCAGCGCCGCGCTCAACTTCTGCTAGGCGCGGTTCATTCCGTTAATTAAAACGGCCTCTTAATTGCGCAGCAGCGCCGCGCTCGACTTCTGCTAGGTGTGGTTCAGTCCGTTAATTAAAACGGCCTCTTATTTGCGCAGCAGCGCCGCGCTCGACTTCTGCTAGGCGCGGTTCAGTCCGTTAATGAAAACGGCCTCTAAATTGCGCAGCAGCGCCGCGCTCGACTTCTGCTAGGCATGGTTCAATCTGTAAATAAAACGAATTCTGTAATGCGCGGTTCATTCCGTTAATCAGAACGGCCTCTCAATTGCACGGCAGCACCACGCTCGACTTCTGCTTGGCACGGTTCATTCTGTAAATAAAACTAAATCTGTAATGCGCGGTTAATTCCAGTAATTAAAGCAGAATTAAAACGGCCTCTTAATTGCACGGCAGCACCACGCGCGACTTCTTCTAGGCGCGGTTCAGTCCGTTAATTAAAACGGCCTCTTAATTGGGCAGCAGCGCTTCGCTCGACTTCTGCTAGGCGCGGTTCATTCTGTTAATTAAAACGACCTCTTACTTGCGCGGCAGCGCCGCGCTCGACTTCTGCTAGGAGCGGTTCAGTCCGTTAAGTAAAACGGCCTCTTATTTGCGCAGCAGCGTCGCGCTCGACTTCTGCTAGGCGCGGTTCAGTCCGTTAATGAAAACGGCCTCTCAATTGCAGGGCAGCACCACGCTAGACTTCTGCTAGGCGTGGTTCATTCCGTAAATAAAACGAAATCTGTAATGCGCGGTTTATTCCGGTAATTAAAACAGAACTAAAACGGCCTCTTAATTGCACGGCTTCGCCGCGCTCGACTTCTGCTAGGCGCGGTTCATTCCGTTAATTAAAACGGCCTCTTAATTGCGCAGCAGCGCCGCGCTCGGCTTCTGCTAGGCGCGGTTCAATCTGTAAATAAACGAATTTTGTAATGCGCGGTTCATTCCGTTAATTAAAACAGCCTCTCAATTGCACGGCAGCACCACGCTCGACTTCTGCTAGTCGCGGTTCATTCCGTAAATAAAACTAAATCTGTAATGCGCGGTTAATTCCGGTAATTAAAGCAGAATTAAAACGGCCTCTTAATTGCACGGCAGCACCACGCGCGACTTCTTCTAGGCGCGGTTCAGTCCGTTAAGTAAAACGGCCTCTTATTTGCGCAGCAGCGTCGCGCTCGACTTCTGCTAGGCGCGGTTCAGTCCGTTAATGAAAACGGCCTCTCAATTGCACGGCAGCACCACGCTAGACTTCTGCTAGGCGTGGTTCATTCCGTAAATAAAACGAAATCTGTAATGCGCGGTTTATTCCGGTAATTAAAACAGAACTAAAACGGCCTCTTAATTGCACGGCTTCGCCGCGCTCGACTTCTGCTAGGCGCGGTTTCATTCCGTTAATTAAAACGGCCTATTAATTGCGCAGCAGCGCCGCGCTCGGCTTCTGCTAGGCGCGGTTCAATCTGTAAATAAAACGAATTTTGTAATGCGCGGTTCGTTCCGTTAATTAAACAGCCTCTCAATTGCACGGCAGCACCATGCTCGACTTCTGCTAGTCGCGGTTCATTCCGTAAATAAAACTAAAACTGTAATGCGCGGTTAATTCCGGTAAATAAAGCAGAAATAAAACAGCCTCTTAATTGCACGGCAGCACCACGCGCGACTTCTGCTAGGCGCGGTTCATTTCGTTAGTTAAAACGGCCTCTTCATTGCGCAGCAGCGCCGCGCTCGACTGTCGCTAGGCGTGGTTCATTCCGCTAGTTATTTTGGCCTCTTAATTGTGCAGCAGCGCCGCGCTCGACTTCTGCTAGGCGCGGTTCATTCCGTTAATTCAAACGGCCTCTTAAATGCGCAGCTGCGCCGCACCGACTTCTACTAGGCGCGGTTCATTCCATTGATTAAAACGGCCTCTTAATTGTGCAGCAGCGCCGCGCTCGACTTCTGCTAGGCGCGGTTCAATCTGCAAATAAATTGAATTCTGTAATGCGCGGTTCATTCTGTTAATTAAAACGACCTCTCAATTGCACAACAGCACCACGCTTGACTTCTGCTAGGCGCGGTTCATTCCGTAAATAAAACTAAATCTGTATTGCGCGGTTAATTCCGGTAATTAAAGCAGAATTAAAACGGCCTCTTAATTGCACGGCAGCACCACGCGCGACTTCTTCTAGGCGCGGCTCAGTCCGTTAATTAAAACGGCCTCCTAATATCGCAGCAGTGCCGCGCTCGACTTCTGCTAGGTGCTGTTCATTCCGTTAATTAAAACGGCCTCTTAATTGCGCAGCAGCGCCACACTCGACTTCTGCTAAGCGCGGTTCATTCCGTTAATTAAAACGGCCTCTTAATTGGGCAGCAGCGCCACACTCGACTTCTGCTAAGCGCGGTTCATTGCGTTGATTAAAACGGCCTCTTAATTGGGCAGCAGCGCCGCGCTCGACTTCTGCTAGGTGCGGTTCAGTCCGTTAATAAAACGGGCTCTTATTCGCGCAGCAGCGCCGCGTTCGACTTCTACTAGGCGCGGTTCAGTCAGTTAATGAAAACGGCCTCTCAATTGCACGGCAGCACCACGCTCGACTTCTGCTAGGCGCGGTTCATTCCGTAAATAAAACGAAATCTGTAATGCGCGGTTTATTCCGGTAATTAAAACAGAACTAAAACGGCCTCTTAATTGCACGGCTGCGCCGCGCTCGACTTCTGCTAGGCGCGGTTCAATCTGTAAATAAAACGAATTCTGTAATGCGCGGTTCATTCCGTTAATTAAAACGGCCTCTTAATATCGCAGCAGCGCCGCGCTCGACTTCTGCTAGGCGCGGTTCATTCCGTTAATTAAAACGGCCTCTTAATTGCGCAGCAGCGCCGCGCTCGACTTCTGCTAGGTGTGGTTCAGTCCGTTAATTAAAACGGCCTCTTATTTGCGCAGCAGCGCCGCGCTCGACTTCTGCTAGGCGCGGTTCAGTCCGTTAATGAAAACGGCCTCTTAATTGCGCAGCAGCGCCGCGCTCGACTTCTGCTAGGCATGGTTCAATCTGTAAATAAAACGAATTCTGTAATGCGCGGTTCATTCCGTTAATCAGAACGGCCTCTCAATTGCACGGCAGCACCACGCTCGACTTCTGCTTGGCGCGGTTCATTCTGTAAATAAAACTAAATCTGTAATGCGCGGTTAATTCCGGTAAATAAGCAGAATTAAAACGGCGTCTTAATTGCACGGCAGCACCAAGCGCGACTTCTTCTAGGCGCGGTTCAGTCCGTTAATTAAAACGGCCTCTTAATTGGGCAGCAGCGCTTCGCTCGACTTCTGCTAGGCGCGGTTCATTCTGTTAATTAAAACGACCTCTTACTTGCGCGGCAGCTCCGCGCTCGACTTCTCCTAGGAGCGGTTCAGTCCGTTAAGTAAAACGGCCTCTTATTTGCGCAGCAGCGCCGCGCTCGACTTCTGCTAGGCGCGGTTCAGTCCCTTAATGAAAACGGCCTCTCAATTGCACGGCAGCACCACGCTCGACTTCTGCTAGGCGCGGTTCATTCCGTAAATAAAACGAAATCTGTAATGCGCGGTTTAATTCCGGTAATTAAAACAGAACTAAAACGGCCTCTTAATTGCACGGCTGCGCCGCGCTCGACTTCTGCTAGGCGCGGTTCATTCCGTTAATTAAAACGGCCTCTTAATTGCGCAGCAGCGCCGCGCTCGGCTTCTGCTAGGCGCGGTTCAATCTGTAAATAAAACGAATTTTGTAATGCGCGGTTCATTCCGTTAATTAAAACAGCCTCTCAATTGCACGGCAGCACCACGCTCGACTTCTGCTAGTCGCGGTTCATTCCGTAAATAAAACTAAATCTGTAATGCGCGGTTAATTCCGGTAAATAAAGCAGAAATAAAACAGCCTCTTAATTGCACGGCAGCACCACGCGCGACTTCTGCTAGGCGCGGTTCAATTCGTTAGTTAAAACGGCCTCTTCATTGCGCAGCAGCGCCGCGCTCGACTGTCGCTAGGCGTGGTTCATTCCGCTAATTATTTTGGCCTCTTAATTGTGCAGCAGCGCCGCGCTCGACTTCTGCTAGGCGCGGTTCATTCCGTTAATTCAAACGGCCTCTTAATTGCGCAGCTGCGCCGCACCGACTTCTACTAGGCGCGGTTCATTCCATTGATTAAAACGGCCTCTTAATTGTGCAGCAGCGCCGCGCTCGACTTCTGCTAGGCGCGGTTCAATCTGCAAATAAATTGAATTCTGTAATGCGCGGTTCATTCTGTTAATTAAAACGACCTCTCAATTGCACGACAGCACCACGCTTGACTTCTGCTAGGCGCGGTTCATTCCGTAAATAAAACTAAATCTGTATTGCGCGGTTAATTCCGGTAATTAAAGCAGAATTAAAACGGCCTCTTAATTGCACGGCAGCACCACGCGCGACTTCTTCTAGGCGCGGCTCAGTCCGTTAGTTAAAACGGCCTCCTAATATCGCAGCAGTGCCGCGCTCGACTTCTGCTAGGTGCTGTTCATTCCGTTAATTAAAACGGCCTCTTAATTGCGCAGCAGCGCCACACTCGACTTCTGCTAAGCGCGGTTCATTCCGTTAATTAAAACGGCCTCTTAATTGGGCAGCAGCGCCACACTCGACTTCTGCTAAGCGCGGTTCATTGCGTTGATTAAAACGGCCTCTTAATTGGGCAGCAGCGCCGCGCTCGACTTCTGCTAGGTGCGGTTCAGTCCGTTAATTAAAACGGGCTCTTATTCGCGCAGCAGCGCCGCGTTCGACTTCTACTAGGCGCGGTTCAGTCAGTTAATGAAAACGGCCTCTCAATTGCACGGCAGCACCACGCTCGACTTCTGCTAGGCGCGGTTCATTCCGTAAATAAAACGAAATCTGTAATGCGCGCTTTATTCCGGTAATTAAAACAGAACTAAAACGGCCTCTTAATTGCACGGCTGCGCCGCGCTCGACTTCTGCTAGGCGCGGTTCAATCTGTAAATAAAACGAATTCTGTAATGCGCGGTTCATTCCGTTAATTAAAACGGCCTCTTAATATCGCAGCAGCGCCGCGCTCGACTTCTGCTAGGCGCGGTTCATTCCGTTAATTAAAACGGCCTCTTAATTGCGCAGCAGCGCCGCGCTCGACTTCTGCTAGGTGTGGTTCAGTCCGTTAATTAAAACGGCCTCTTATTTGCGCAGCAGCGCCGCGCTCGACTTCTGCTAGGCGCGGTTCAGTCCGTTAATGAAAACGGCCTCTTAATTGCGCAGCAGCGCCGCGCTCGACTTCTGCTAGGCATGGTTCAATCTGTAAATAAAACGAATTCTGTAATGCGCGGTTCATTCCGTTAATCAGAACGGCCTCTCAATTGCACGGCAGCACCACGCTCGACTTCTGCTTGGCGCGGTTCATTCTGTAAATAAAACTAAATCTGTAATGCGCGGTTAATTCCGGTAATTAAAGCAGAATTAAAACGGCGTCTTAATTGCACGGCAGCACCAAGCGCGACTTCTTCTAGGCGCGGTTCAGTCCGTTAATTAAAACGGCCTCTTAATTGGGCAGCAGCGCTTCGCTCGACTTCTGCTAGGCGCGGTTCATTCTGTTAATTAAAACGACCTCTTACTTGCGCGGCAGCTCCGCGCTCGACTTCTGCTAGGAGCGGTTCAGTCCGTTAAGTAAAACGGCCTCTTATTTGCGCAGCAGCGCCGCGCTCGACTTCTGCTAGGCGCGGTTCAGTCCGTTAATGAAAACGGCCTCTCAATTGCACGGCAGCACCACGCTCGACTTCTGCTAGGCGCGGTTCATTCCGTAAATAAAACGAAATCTGTAATGCGCGGTTAATTCCGGTAATTAAAACAGAACTAAAACGGCCTCTTAATTGCACGGCTGCGCCGCGCTCGACTTCTGCTAGGCGCGGTTCATTCCGTTAATTAAAACGGCCTCTTAATTGCGCAGCAGCGCCGCGCTCGGCTTCTGCTAGGCGCGGTTCAATCTGTAAATAAAACGAATTTTGTAATGCGCGGTTCATTCCGTTAATTAAAACAGCCTCTCAATTGCACGGCAGCACCACGCTCGACTTCTGCTAGTCGCGGTTCATTCCGTAAATAAAACTAAATCTGTAATGCGCGGTTAATTCCGGTAAATAAAGCACAAATAAAACAGCCTCTTAATTGCACGGCAGCACCACGCGCGACTTCTGCTAGGCTCGGTTCATTTCGTTAATTAAAACGGCCTCTTCATTGCGCAGCAGCGCCGCGCTCGACTGTCGCTAGGCGTGGTTCATTCCGCTAATTATTTTGGCCTCTTAATTGTGCAGCAGCGCCGCGCTCGACTTCTGCTAGGCGCGGTTCATTCCGTTAATTCAAACGACCTCTTAATTGCGCAGCTGCGCCGCACCGACTTCTGCTAGGCGCGGTTCATTCCGTTGATTAAAACGGCCTCTTAATTGTGCAGCAGCGCCGCGCTCGACTTCTGCTAGGCGCGGTTCAATCTGCAAATAAAATGAATTCTGTAATGCGCGGTTCATTCCGTTAATTAAAACGGCCTCTCAATTGCACGACAGCACCACGCTTGACTTGTGCTAGGCGCGGTTCATTCCGTAAATAAAACTAAATCTGTAATGCGCGGTTAATTTCGGTAATTAAAGCAGCATTAAAACGGCCTCTTAATTGCACGGCAGCACCACGCGCGACTTCTTCAAGGCGCGCTTCAGTCCGTTAATTAAAACGGCCTCCTAATATCGCAGCAGTGCCGCGCTCGACTTCTGCTAGGCGCGGTTCATTCCGTTAATTAAAACGGCCTCTTAATTGCGCAGCAGCGCCACACTCGACTTCTGCTAAGCGCGGTTCATTCCGTTAATTAAAACGGCCTCTTAATTGGGCAGCAGCGCCACACTCGACTTCTGCTAAGCGTGGTTCATTGCGTTAATTAAAACGGCCTTTCAATTGGGCAGCAGCGCCGCGTTCGACTACTGCTAGGCGCGGTTCAGTCGGTTAATGAAAACGGCCCTCTCAATTGCACGGCAGCACCACGCTCGACTTCTGCTAGGCGTGGTTCATTCCGTAAATAAAACGAAATCTGTAATGCGCGGTTTATTCCGGTAATTAAAACAGAACTAAAACGGCCTCTTAATTGCACGGCTGCGCCGCGCTCGACTTCTGCTAGGCGCGGTTCAATCTGTAAATAAAACGAATTCTGTAATGCGCGGTTCATTCCGTTAATTAAAACAGCCTCTTAATTGCGCAGCAGCGCCGCGCTCGACTTCTGCTAATGCGCGGTTCATTCCGTTAATTAAAACGGCCTCTTAATTGCGCAGCAGCGCAGCGCTCGACTTCTGCTAGGTGTGGTTCAGTCCGTTAACTAAAACGGCCTCTTAATTGCGCAGCGGCGCTGCGCTCGACTTCTGCTAGGCGCGGTTCATTCCGTTAATAAAACGGCCCCTTAATTGGGCAGCAGCACCGCGCTCGACTTCTGCTAGGCGCGGTTCATGCCGTTAATTAAAGCGGCCTCCTAATTGCGCAGCAGCGCCGCGCTCGACTTCTGCTAGGCGTAGTTCAATCTGTAAATAAAACGAATTTTGTAATGCGCGGTTCATTCCGTTAATCAAAACGGCCTCTCAATTGCACGGCAGCACCATGCTCGACTTCTGCTAGGCGCGGTTCATTCCGTAATATAAAACTTAATCTGTAATGCGCGGTTAATTCCGGTAATTAAAGCAGAATTAAAACGGCCTCTAATTGCACGGCAGCACCACGCGCGACTTCTTCTAGGCGCGGTTCAGTCCGTTAATTAAAGCGGCCTTTTAATTACACAGCAGTGCCGCGCTCAACTTCTGCTAGGCGCGGTTCATTCTGTTAATTAAAACGGCCTCTTAATTGCGCAGCAGAGCCACACTCGACTTCTGCTAGGCGTGGTTCATTCCGTTAAGTAAAACGGCCTCTTATTTGTGCAGCAGCGCCGCGCTCGACTTCTGCTAGGCGCGGTTCAGTCCGTTAATGAAAACGGCCTCTCAATTGCACGGCAGCACCACGCTCGACTTCTGCTAGGCGCGGTTCATTCTGTAAATAAATACTAAATCTGTAATGCGCGGTAATTCCGGTAAATAAAGCAGAATTAAAACGGCCTCCTAATTGCACGGCAGCACCACGCGCGACTTCTTCTAGGCGCGGTTCAGTCCGTTAATTAAAACGGCCTCTTAATTGGGCAGCAGCGCTTCGCTCGACTTCTGCTAGGCGCGGTTCATTCTGTTAATTAAAACGACCTCTTACTTGCGCAGCAGCGCCGCGCTCGACTTCTGCTAGGAGCGGTTCAGTCCGTTAAGTAAAATGGCCTCTTATTTGCGCAGCAGCGCCGCGCTCGACTTCTGCTAGGCGCGGTTCAGTTCGTTAATCAAAACGGCCTCTCAATTGCACGGCAGCACCACGCTAGACTTCTGCTAGGTGCGGTTCATTCCGTAAATAAAACTAAATCTGTAATCCGCGGTTAATTCCGGTAATTAAAGCAGAATTAAAACAGCCTCCTAATTGAACGGCAGCACCACGCGCGACTTCTTCTAGGCACGGTTCAGTCCGTTAATTAAAACGGCCTCTTAATTGCGCAGCAGCGCCGCACTCGACTTCTGCTAGGCGCGGTTCAATCTGTAAATAAAACGAATTCTGTAATGCGCGGTTCATTCCGTTAATTAAAACGGCCTCTCAATTGCACGGCAGCACCACGCTCGACTTCTGCTAGGCGCGGTTCATTCCGTAAATAAAACTAAATCGGATGCGCGGTAATTCTGGTAATTAAAGCAGAATTAAAACGGCCTCTTAATTGCACGGCAGCACCACGCGCGACTTCTGCTAGGTGCGGTTCATTCGGTTAATAAAACGGCCTCTTAATTGCGTAGCAGCACCGCGCTCGACTTCTGCTAGGCACGGTTCATTCTGTTAAGTAGTTTGGCCTCTTAATTGCGCAGCAGCGCCACGTTCGACTTCTGCTAGGCGCGGTTCATTCTGTTAAATAATTTGGCCTCTTAATTGCGGAGCAGCGCCGCACTCGACTTCTGCTAGGCGCGGTTCAATCTGTAAATAAAACGAATTCTGTAATGCGCGGTTCATTCCGTTAATTAAAACGGCCTCTTAATTGCGCAGCAGCGCCGCGCTCGACTTCTGCTAGGTGTGGTTCATTCCGTTAATTAAAACGGCCTCCTAATTGCGCAGCAGCGTCAGGCTCGACTTCTGCTAGGCGTGGTTCATTCCGTTAATTAAAACGGCCTCTTAATTGCGCAGCAGCGCCGTGCTCGACTTCTGCTAGGCGCGGTTCATTCCTTTAATTAAAACGGCCTCTTAATTGCGCAGCAGCGCCACACTCGACTTCTGCTAGGCGTGGTTCATTCTGTTAAGTAAAACGGCCTCTTAATTTCGCAGCAGCGCCGCGCTCGACTTCTGCTAGGCGCGGTTCATTCCGTTAAAAAAACGGCCTTTTATTTGCGCAGCAGCGCCACACTCGACTTCTGCTAGGCGCGGTTCATTTCGTTAATTAAAACGGCCTCTTATTTGGGCAGCAGCACCGCGCTCGACTGCTGCTAGGCGCGGTTCATTCCGTTATATAAAACGGCCTCTTAATTGAGCAGCAGCGCCGCGCTCGACTTCTGCTAGGTGTGGTTCAGTCCGTTAATTAAAACGGCCTCCTAATTGCCCAGCAGCGCCACGCTCGACTTCTGCTAGGCGTGGTTCATTTCTTTAATTAAAACTCCTCTTAATTGCGCAGCAGCGCCGTGCTCGACTTCTGCTAGGCGCGGTTCATTCCGTTACTTAAAACGGCCTCTTAATTGCGCAGCAGCGCCGCGCTCGACTTCTGCTAGGCGCGGTTCATTCCGTTAATAAAAACGGCCTTTTATTTGCGCAGCAGCGCCACACTCGACTTCTGCTAGGCGCGGTTCATTCCGTTAATTAAAACGGCCTCTTAATTGGGCAGCAGCACCGCGCTCGACTGCTGCTAGGCGCGGTTCATTCCGTTAATTAAAACGGCCTCTTAATTGCGCAGCAGCGCCACGCTCGACTTCTGCTAGGTGTGGTTCAGTCCGTTAATTAAAACGGCCTCTTATTTGCGCAGCAGCGCCGCGGTCGACTTCTGCTAGGCGCGGTTCAGTCCGTTAATGAAAACGGCCTCTTAATTGCGCAGCAGCGCCGCGCTCGACTTCTGCTAGGCATGGTTCAATCTGTAAACAAAACGAATTCTGTAATGCGCGCTTCATTCCGTTAATCAGAACGGCCTCTCAATTGCACGGCAGCACCACGCTCGACTTCTGCTAGGCGCGGTTCATTCTGTAAATAAAACTAAATCTGTAATGCGCGGTTAATTACGGTAATTAAAGCAGAATTAAAACGGCCTCTTAATTGCACGGCAGCACCACGCGCGACTTCTTCTAGGCGCGGTTCAGACCAATAATTAAAACGGCCTCTTAATTGCGCAGCAGTGCCGCACTCGACTTCTGCTAGGCGCGGTTCATTCCATTAATTAAAACGGCCTCTTAATTTGCGCAGCAGCGCCGCACTCGACTTCTGCTAAGCGCGGTTCATTCTGTTAATTAAAACGGCCTCTTAATTGGGCAGAAGCGCCGCGCTTGAATTCTGCTAAATGCGGTTCAGTCCGTTAAACGGGCTCTTATTTGCGCAGCAGCGCCGCGTTCGACTTCTGCTAGGCGCGGTTCAGTCCGTTAATAAAACGGCCTCTCAATTGCACGGCAGCACCACGCTCGACTTCTGCTAGGCGCGGTTCATTCCGTAAATAAAGCGAAATCTGTAATGCGCGGTTTATTCCAGTAATTAAAACAGAACTAAAACGGCCTCTTAATTGCACGGCTGCGCCGCGCTCGACTTCTGCTAGGCGCGGTTCAATCTGTAAATAAAACGAATTCTGTTATGCGCGGTTCATTCCATTAATTAAAACGGCCTCTTAATTGCGCAGCAGCGCCGCGCTCGACTTCTGCCTAGGCGCTGTTCAGTCTGTAAATAAAACGAATTCTGTATTGCGCGGTTCATTCAGTTAAATAAAACTGCCTCTTAATTGCGCAGCAGCGCCGCGCTTGACTTCTGCTAGGCGTGGTTCAATCTGTAAATAAAACGAATTCTGTAATGCGCGGTTCATTCCGATAATTAAAGCAGAATTAAAACGGCCTCTTAATTGCACGGCAGCACCACGCGCGACTTCTTCTAGCGCGGTTCAGTCCGTTAATTAAAACGGCCTCTTAATTGGGCAGCAGCGCTTCGCTCGACTTCTGCTAGGCGCGGTTCATTCTGTTAATTAAAACGACCTCTTACTTGCGCGGCAGCTCCGCGCTCGACTTCTGCTAGGAGCGGTTCAGTCCGTTAAGTAAAACGGCCTCTTATTTGCGCAGCAGCGCCGCGCTCGACTTCTGCTAGGCGCGGTTCAGTCCGTTAATGAAAACGGCCTCTCAATTGCACGGCAGCACCACGCTCGACTTCTGCTAGGCGCGGTTCATTCCGTAAATAAAACGAAATCTGTAATGCGCGGTTAATTCCGGTAATTAAAACAGAACTAAAACGGCCTCTTAATTGCACGGCTGCGCCGCGCTCGACTTCTGCTAGGCGCGGTTCAGTCCGTTAATGAAAACGGCCTCTCAATTGCACGGCAGCACCACGCTCGACTTCTGCTAGTCGCGGTTCATTCCGTAAATAAAACTAAATCTGTAATGCGCGGTTAATTCCGGTAAATAAAGCACAAATAAAACAGCCTTTAATTGCACGGCAGCACCACGCGCGACTTCTGCTAGGCGCGGTTCATTTCGTTAATTAAAACGGCCTCTTCATTGCGCAGCAGCGCCGCGCTCGACTGTCGCTAGGCGTGGTTCATTCCGCTAATTATTTTGGCCTCTTAATTGTGCAGCAGCGCCGCGCTCGACTTCTGCTAGGCGCGGTTCATTCCGTTAATTCAAACGGCCTCTTAATTGCGCAGCTGTGCCGCACCGACTTCTGCTAGGCGCGGTTCATTCCGTTGATTAAAACGGCCTCTTAATTGTGCAGCAGCGCCGCGCTCGACTTCTGCTAGGCGCGGTTCAATCTGCAAATAAAATGAATTCTGTAATGCGCGGTTCATTCCGTTAATTAAAACGGCCTCTCAATTGCACGACAGCACCACGCTTGACTTCTGCTAGGCGCGGTTCATTCCGTAAATAAAACTAAATCTGTAATGCGCGGTTAATTTCGGTAATTAAAGCAGAATTAAAACGGCCTCTTAATTGCACGGCCGCACCACGCGCGACTTCTTGAAGGCGCAGTTCAGTCCGTTAATTAAAACGGCCTCCTAATATCGCAGCAGTGCCGCGCTCGACTTCTGCTAGGCGCGGTTCATTCCGTTAATTAAAACGGCCTCTTAATTGCGCAGCAGCGCCACACTCGACTTCTGCTAAGCACGGTTCATTCCGTTAATTAAAACGGCCTCTTAATTGGGCAGCAGCGCCACACTCGACTTCTGCTAAGCGTGGTTCATTGCGTTAATTAAAACGGCCTCTTAATTGGGCAGCAGCGCCGCGCTCGACTTCTGCTAGGTGCGGTTCAGTCCGGTAATTAAAACGGGCTCTTATTCGCGCAGCAGCGCAGCGTTCGACTAATGCTAGGCGCGGTTCAGTCGGTTAATGAAAACGGCCTCTCAATTGCACGGCAGCACCACGCTCGACTTCTGCTAGGCGTGGTTCATTCCGTGAATAAAACGAAATCTGTAATGCGCGGTTTATTCCGGTAATTAAAACAGAACTAAAACGGCCTCTTAATTGCACGGCTGCGCCGCGCTCGACTTCTGCTAGGCGCGGTTCAATCTGTAAATAAACGAATTCTGTAATGCGCGGTTCATTCCGTTAATTAAAACGGCCTCTTAATTGCGCAGCAGCGCCGCGCTCGACTTCTGCTAGGCGCGGTTCATTCCGTTAATTAAAACGGCCTCTTAATTGCGCAGCAGCGCAGCGCTCGACTTCTGCTAGGTGTGGTCCAGTCCGTTAATTAAAACGGCCTCTTAATTGCGCAGCGGCGCTGCGCTCGACTTCTGCTAGGCGCGGTTCATTCCGTTAATAAAACGGCCCCTTAATTGGGCAGCAGCACCGCGCTCGACTTCTGCTAGGCGCGGTTCATGCCGTTAATTAAAACGGCCTCCTAATTGCGCAGCAGCGCCGCGCTCGACTTCTGCTAGGCGTGGTTCAATCTGTAAATAAAACGAATTTTGTAATGCGCGGTTCATTCCGTTAATCAAAACGGCCTCTCAATTGCACGGCAGCACCATGCTCGACTTCTGCTAGGCGCGGTTCATTCCGTAAATAAAACTTAATCTGTAATGCGCGGTTAATTCCGGTAATTAAAGCAGAATTAAAACGGCCTCTTAATTGCACGGCAGCACCACGCGCGACTTCTTCTAGGCGCGGTTCAGTCCGTTAATTAAAACGGCCTTTTAATTGCACAGCAGTGCCGCGCTCAACTTCTGCTAGGCGCGGTTCATTCTGTTAATTAAAACGACCTCTTAATTGCGCAGCAGAGCCACACTCGACTTCTGCTAGGCGTGGTTCATTCCGTTAAGTAAAACGGCCTCTTATTTGCGCAGCAGCGCCGCGCTCGACTTCTGCTAGGCGCGGTTCAGTCCGTTAATGAAAACGGCCTCTCAATTGCACGGCAGCACCACGCTCGACTTCTGCTAGGCGCGGTTCATTCTGTAAATAAAACTAAATCTGTAATGCGCGGTAATTCCGGTAAATAAAGCAGAATTAAAACGGCCTCCTAATTGCACGGCAGCACCACGCGCGACTTCTTCTAGGCGCGGTTCAGTCCGTTAATTAAAACGGCCTCTTAATTGGGCAGCAGCGCTTCGCTCGACTTCTGCTAGGCGCGGTTCATTCTGTTAATTAAAACGACCTCTTACTTGCGCAGCAGCGCCGCGCTCGACTTCTGCTAGGAGCGGTTCAGTCCGTTAAGTAAAACGGCCTCTTATTTGCGCAGCAGCGCCGCGCTCGACTTCTGCTAGGCGCGGTTCAGTCCGTTAATCAAAACGGCCTCTCAATTGCACGGCAGCACCACGCTAGACTTCTGCTAGGCGCGGTTCATTCCGTAAATAAAACTAAATCTGTAATGCGCGGTTAATTCCGGTAATTAAAGCAGAATTAAAACGGCCTCTTAATTGAACGGCAGCACCACGCGCGACTTCTTCTAGGCACGGTTCAGTCCGTTAATTAAAACGGCCTCTTAATTGCGCAGCAGCGCCGCACTCGACTTCTGCTAGGCGCGGTTCAATCTGTAAATAAAACGAATTCTGTAATGCGCGGTTCATTCCGTTAATTAAAACGGCCTCTCAATTGCACGGCAGCACCACGCTCGACTTCTGCTAGGCGCGGTTCATTCCGTAAATAAAACTAAATCTGATGCGCGGTAATTCCGGTAATTAAAGCAGAATTAAAACGGCCTCTTAATTGCACGGCAGCACCACGCGCGACTTCTGCTAGGCGCGGTTCATTCGGTTAATAAAACGGCCTCTTAATTGCGTAGCAGCACCGCGCTCGACTTCTGCTAGGCGCGGTTCATTCTGTTAAGTAATTTGGCCTCTTAATTGCGCAGCAGCGCCACGCTCGACTTCTGCTAGGCACGGTTCATTCTGTTAAATAATTTGGCCTCTTAATTGCGGAGCAGCGCCGCACTCGACTTCTGCTAGGCGCGGTTCAATCTGTAAATAAAACGAATTCTGTAATGCGCGGTTCATTCCGTTAATTAAAACGGCCTCTAAATTGCGCAGCAGCGCCGCGCTCGGCTTCTGCTAGGTGTGGTTCATTCCGTTAATTAAAACGGCCTCCTAATTGCGCAGCAGCGTCCGGCTCGACTTCTGCTAGGCGTGGTTCATTCCGTTAATTAAAACGGCCTCTTAATTGCGCAGCAGCGCCGTGCTCGACTTCTGCTAGGCGCGGTTCATTCCTTTAATTAAAACGGCCTCTTAATTGCGCAGCAGCGCCACACTCGACTTCTGCTAGGCGTGGTTCATTCTGTTAAGTAAAACGGCCTCTTAATTGCGCAGCAGCGCCGCGCTCGACTTCTGCTAGGCGCGGTTCATTCCGTTAATAAAAACGGCCTTTTATTTGCGCAGCAGCGCCACACTCGACTTCTGCTAGGCGCGGTTCATTTCGTTAATTAAAACGGCCTCTTATTTGGGCAGCAGCACCGCGCTCGACTGCTGCTAGGCGTGGTTCATTCCGTTATATAAAACGGCCTCTTAATTGCGCAGCAGCGCCGCGCTCGACTTCTGCTAGGTGTGGTTCAGTCCGTTAATTAAAACGGCCTCCTAATTGCCCAGCAGCGCCACGTTCGACTTCTGCTAGGCGTGGTTCATTCCGTTAATTAAAACGGCCTCTTAATTGCGCAGCAGCGCCGTGCTCGACTTCTGCTAGGCGCGGTTCATTCCGTTAATTAAAACGGCCTCCTAATTGCGCAGCAGCGCCACACGCGACTTCTGCTAGGCGTGGTTCATTCCGTTAATTAAAACGGCCTCTTTATTGCGCAGCAGCGCCGCGCTCGACTTCTGCTAGGCGCGGTTATTCCGTTAATAAAAACGGCCTTTTATTTGCGCAGCAGCGCCACACTCGACTTCTGCTAGGCGCGGTTCATTCGGTTAATTAAAACGGCCTCTTAATTGGGCAGCAGCACCGCGCTCGACTGCTGCTAGGCGCGGTTCATTCCGTTAATTAAAAGGGCCTCTTATTTGCGCAGCAGCGCCACGCTCGACTTCTGCTAGGTGTGGTTCAGTCCGTTAATTAAAACGGCCTCTTATTTGCGCAGCAGCGCCGCGCTCGACTTCTGCTAGGCGCGGTTCAGTCCGTTAATGAAAACGGCCTCTTAATTGCGCAGCAGCGCCGCGCTCGACTTCTGCTAGGCATGGTTCAATCTGTAAACAAAACGAATTCTGTAATGCGCGCTTCATTCCGTTAATCAGAACGGCCTCTCAATTGCACGGCAGCACCACGCTCGACTTCTGCTAGGCGCGGTTCATTCTGTAAATAAAACTAAATCTGTAATGCGCGGTTAATTACGGTAATTAAAGCAGAATTAAAACAGCCTCTTAATTGCACGGCAGCACCACGCGCGACTTCTTCTAGGCGCGGTTCAGACCATTAATTAAAACGGCCTCTTAATTGCGCAGCAGTGCCGCACTCGACTTCTGCTAGGCGCGGTTCATTCCATTAATTAAAACGGCCCTCTTAATTGCGCAGCAGCCCCACACTCGACTTCTGCTAATCGCGGTTCATTCTGTTAATTAAAACGGCCTCTTAATTGGGCAGAAGCGCCGCGCTTGACTTCTGCTAAATGCGGTTCAGTCCGCTAATTAAAACGGGCTCTTATTTGCGCAGCAGCGCCGCGTTCGACTTCTGCTAGGCGCGGTTCAGTCCGTTAATGAAAACGGCCTCTCAATTGCACGGCAGCACCACGCTCGACTTCTGCTAGGCGCGGTTCATTCCGTAAATAAAACGAAATCTGTAATGCGCGGTTTATTCCGGTAATTAAAACAGAATTAAAACGGCCTGTTATTGCACGGCTGCGCCGCGCTCGACTTCTGCTAGGCGCGGTTCAATCTGTAAATAAAGCGAATTCTGTTATGCGCGGTTCATTCCATTAATTAAAACGGCCTCTTAATTGCGCAGCAGCGCCGCGCTCGACTTCTGCTAGGCGCTGTTCAGTCTTAAATAAAAACGAATTCTGCATTGCGCGGTTCATTCCGATAATCAAAACGGCCTCTCAATTGCACGGCAGCACCACGCTAGCTTCTGCTAGGCGCGGTTCATTCCGTAATAAAACTAAATCTGTAATGCGCGGTTAATTCCGGTAATTAAAGCAGAAATAAAACGGCCTCTTAATTGAACGGCAGCACCACGCGCGACTTCTAGGCACGGTTCAGTCCGTTAATTTAAAACGGCCTCTTAATTGGGCTAGCAGCGCTTCGCTCGACTTCTGCTAGGCGCGGTTCATTCTGTTAATTAAAACGACCTCTTACTTGCGCAGCAGCGCCGCGCTCGACTTCTGCTAGGAGCGGTTCAGTCCGTTAAGTAAAACGGCCTCTTATTTGCGCAGCAGCGCCGCGCTCGACTTCCGCTAGGCGCGGTTCAGTCCGTTAATGAAAACGGCCTATCAATTGCACGGCAGCCCCACGCTCAACTTCTGCTAGGCGCGGTTCATTCCTTAAATAAAACGAAATCTGTAATGCGCGGTTTATTCCGGTAATTAAAACAGACTAAAACGGCCTCCTAATTGCACGGCTGCGCCGCGCTCGACTTCGGCTAGGCGCGGTTCGTTCCGTTAATTAAAAACGGCCTTCTTAATTGCGCAGCAGCGCCGCGCTCCGGCTTCTGCTAGGCGCGGTTCAATCTGTAAAATAAAACGAATTTTGTAATGCGCGGTTCATTCCGTTAATAAAAAACAGCTCTCAATTGCACGGCAGCACCACGCTCGACTTCTGCTAGTCGCTGGTTCATTCCGGTAAATAAAACTAAATCTGTAATGCGCGGTTAATTCCGGTAATTAAAGCAGAAATAAAACAGCCTCTTAATTGCACGGCAGCACCACGCGCGACTTCTGATAGGCGCGGTTCATTTCGTTAATTAAAATGGCTCTTCATGTGCAGCAGCGCCGCGCTCGACTGTCGCTAGGCGTGGTTCATTCCGCTAATTATTTTGGCCTCTTGAATTGAGTGCAGCAGCGCCGCGCTCGACTTCTGCTAGGCGCGGTTCATTCCGTTAATTCAAACGGCCTCTTTAATTGCGCAGCTGCGCCGCACCGACTTCTGCTAGGCGCGGTTAATTCCGTTGATTAAAAACGGCCTCTTAATTGCACGGCAGCGCCGCGCTCGACTTCTGCTAGGCGCGGTTCATTCCGTAATAAAACGAATTCTGTATATGCGCGGTTCATTCCATTAAGTAAACGGCCTCTTAATTGCGCAGCAGCGCCGCGCTCGACTTCTGCTAGGCGCTGTTCAGTCTGTAAATTAAACGAATTCTGTATTGCGCGGTTCATTCCGTTAAATAAAACTGCCTCTTAATTGCGCAGCAGCGCCGCGCTTGACTTCTGCTAGGCGCGGTTCAATCTGCATAAAACGAATTCTGTAATGCGCGGTTCATTCCGATAATCAAAACGGCCTCTCAATTGCACGGCAGCACCACGCTCGACTTCTGCTAGGCGCGGTTCATTCCGTAATAAAACTAAATCTGTAATGCGCGGTTAATTCCGGTAATTAAAGCAGAAATAAAACGGCCTCTTAATTGAACGGCAGCACCACGCGCGACTTCT
>WOVY01007959.1:0-28794 GCA_013436015.1 Rhipicephalus annulatus
CAACTATTGTTATTGCAGAAGAACAACTGGTCACAACGCATATCATTGTCGAGACGCTCAGAGCGCAACATTCGGCATTCATCACGGCTAACATCACATCATTTAGCGTGTTTGACAGCTCGGAGGCCCTATTCTTCGCACTGTGGCATTGTGATGTAGCGGCGAAAGAAGAGAGACGTGAGACGGCGTCGAAGGGCGGCCGATGGGGCTGTGTCGATCTCGCCACTTTATTCCAGGCCTGAAGCGGAGCCACGTCGGCTACCAGCGTCTGCCACGCCAAGCGTGACAGCTCGTTCTCATCCTCGCGCAGCTTGAGCTAGCATCAGCTGCGCGAGAGGCGCAGCGCAGTGATCAAGAAATGATGGCGATGATGATGGCACTACAGGGCTCCCCCCCTAGAGCTTTGCGCGATTCAAAGGCATATGAAAAAAAGAAAAAATAGTGACAAAAGCTATATACATGAACGACAATCCATAAAGTGTTCATTTGGAAAGTCCAGGTTGTCAACGTTGAAGGGCCGTCGGTAAGCAGCGGTCTCAGGCGGGCGACACTGGGAATGGCGCAGCGGACGAGGGTGGCGAGGCAGGCACGCTGTTGGAAGGAGCGGGCGAGGGTCGTGATGAAGGGACACCCTTGTCGACAGCGAGCACCAACAACAAGGTGAAAAATGCCCAAGGGCCGAGAAACACACGGGCTGCCCCGGCATGGCCGATTGTCGCGCGCACTCGGACACTGATGCTCAAAAAATGAACTGCAGCATGAGCGCAGCACGGCCAGTTCAGAGGGTTCAGCGTTACCTCCACGTCGGAGCTGGTGGGGACGATGACAGGGAGTGCGGTCAACCCTGGCAGTGCGCCCACCGTGCCGGTACCGTCGCTTCCGGTGGCACATCACCGGGCGCGGCGGCCGCCTGGTCGGCCGAGCAGGGTGCAGATAAGTCTGAAACGGTGCGCTCTGGACCGACGAAGTGCGACATGGTTTACAGTGACAACGAGCCGGCCCAGAGGGCACTGACAGACCGCTTTCCCCGACCTCTGACGACGCGCGACGCGTAGGCGTACGCCGATGAGTCGTCGCGCTGTTCGAGCCAAACCCGACGTCCGGTGATGCGAGACCGAGCGGCGGGCATGCGGCGTCACAGCCGTCATGGGCCGTCAACGGCGCCGGAATGCTCGAGCACGCAGTGGCAGGCGGATAGCCCAACTGCGCATCCGTTGGGGCACGCACGGTGTGCTCCACCCGCGGTTAGCCAGGCGTGCGGCCCTCGGGACCCCCTGATATCGCCACAGCATCACGCACGTCCAGCCGTGCATGCCCAGGGGCCCGAATCCCCGCAGGACACATCGAGGATGATGTCAGTAGGCGCCGGCAGTCCACGAGGCCCTGAGCAGCAGGCACCGGTGTGCAGGGGAAACTGATGGCGTGGAGTGTCACAGCGGGCTCTGGGTCCACAGTGCGAGTGGTGCCGCGGGCCTCCACAGGCGCCGGGACAGGCGGGGAGTCTGCAGGAAGGTCAGCTGGCCCAGCCGAGGTCGTCATGGAGTCTGGTGGGGCCACGGTGTCACGTGCCGTCGCTTTCGTGAAAAACGTGCAGGTGGCAGGTACGTGTGATGAAGCTCCGCACGGGGGCTCTGAGAGAATGTACCTCTCGGAGAGAAGGTCAGTCGCAGTGGGGGGAGTCTTCTACCTCGCGGTCGTGATCAGGTGCAGGAGTGGATGTTTCTGCGACCGGATCAGGTGTAGAAGTAGTCGAAGCCGGGGTACCGAGGTAGCGGTCAATGGAGGGCTGCGGACCGGTTCGTACCTTGCTCTGCGACGCCAGGGAAACCTGCCTGGTGCGGGTAAACGGAAGCGGACTGTATGTGTTGCAGCTGCGGGCGAGCACCGCAGTGCAGAGGGCATCGCAAGTCTGCGGGCTGGTGTTGAAGTGGCAGCGAGATGGCGCAACTCTACCGGAAGGGCGTCGAGAAGAATGGCGTGCATCAGCAGCTGGTCCGTGATGCCATTCACCGCAAGAACGGCGTCGAGCTGCATAAACCATACCTTGGGGTAGGTCGATTGGAACGGCGGCACTGGCGGGCAGAGTTGCTGGAACATGGCAGCGGGCCGTTCGGCGAAGGGCGTGTTCTCCGGGTCACCAATGTAGCGACGAGAGAAGAGAGACGTGAGACGGCGTCGAAGGCGGCCGATGGGGCCGTGCCGATCTCGCCACTTTATTCCAGGCCTGAAGCGGAGCCACGTCGGCTACCAGCGTCCGCCACGCCAGGCGTGTCAGCTCGTTCTCATCCTCGCGCAGCTTGAGCTAGCATCAGCTGCGCGAGAGGCACGGCGCAGTGATCAAGAAATGATGGCGATGATGATGGCACTACAGTGACAAAACATCAAGACATACTACCGCCTGGCTTCAAACTTGCGATGCATCCAGCAGCTGCGCTATAGAGTCTTCGTCGACCTGACGTGCGCTTATCAGTTCCTGGAATCTTTAACAAGGCACGCATGTCAACGCTAGCCCTGAAGCAATGGACTTTGCGTCTGTTAGACGAAAGGTACTTCGACCGCATACATGTTTACACCGATGGCTTCACTAATTCCAACAGCTCTACAGGAGCAGTGGTTGTTCCATCTGAAAATGTGTTGCTTCAGTACAAGTTTTGTCACACCACGACGTCGACAGCAGCAGAGCTCGCAGCACTTCAAGGTGCAGTAAAGTACATTCTTCGGCAGCAACCTCACCAATGGGCCATCTTTTGCGACTCCACGTTAGCCTTACAGTCACTACGGTTTGTTTTGCAGCACGGGTCACACGAACAATCAGTATATCAGATAAGGCACGACTACCACGAAGCGCTGAAGGAAGGTCACGATATTGTATTTCAGTGGTTGCCGAGTCATTGCGGAATTGTCGGCAATGATCGCGCGGACGAAGTTGCTCGATGGGCTCATGACCAAGACCATCACACGCCCATACCACTCTTGAGAACGGACGCTGCAAGGCTTCTACAATCACTTGCTCGCCATATATCTATCCTACAATGGAATACGCAGGGTTTCTTCAACACGCACCTATATTCGACCGACCCAAACTTGCAACTTTGTTTGCCATCCGGGCTCCCACGATGCGCTGAAACTTTACTGTGTCGCATGAGTTTGGGCGTGGCATTTACGAATTCGTACACTTCAATGCAACACTTCGGCATGCAACATCTGCGCCTGCGAGGAAACGCTTGAGCACATTCTGTGTCATTGCCCAGCATACCAGACCGAACGACGTGTCATGGAAGCCAAGCTCTGTCAGCTGGATTCACGGCCGCTTACAGAAGAGAAGCTCCTGGGACCTTGGCCGACGGCTTCCCATACGCGCAAAGCCACGAAAGCCCTCTTGTAATTTTTAAGGACCACCAGACTTCACGACCACTTGTGAAAGAACTGTGCGAGACCGTGATGTGTAGTATCGAGCTGACTATTCATGCTTCTCTTTCTTGCTGTTCTTCTTTTCTATCTCTTTCCTTTTTATTATTCCCCTTTTTCCCCACCCCAAGTGTAGGGTAGCCAACCGAGCCAAGCTTGGTTAACCTCCCTGCCTTTCATTCAACCATATGGTGTAGTAGCGCAATTTTCACGGGGACGAAGAGGACAAGAACACACGACACTCGTGTTCTTGTCCTCTTCGTCCCCGTGAAAATTGCGCTACTACACCATATGGTTGAATGATGTCTCACCAACTAGCCCAGCTCTCGACCCTACTCCCTGCCTCTCCTCTCTAATTATCTCTCTCTCTCACTGCAAAGAGCGGTTGTCAACGCAAACCAAGAGATATGGCGGATGAGTCGAGAAAAAGGCTTTGATGTGGTGGAAATAAATAGAGAGGTACATAGGTGGGATGGTTTTAAACGAGACAGAATTCATTTCGATGGGCGGCTAGCTCATTTCGTGGGTTGGCGACTTGCAGGACGCGCAGTAGCTTTTTTGGGGGGCAAGCGGGCCCTTCGGGGTGCAGGATAGCTAGTATCGAGGAAAACAACCAGGGAGACTCTTAGACAGGTGGTATGCACAGATACAATTCCAAAGTGGCACCAGTATCTAAGATAGGTAGAGTCCGGGGCACAAATAGACGTAACCGTGAGCGTCGAGCCAATTCAGACATAGGGTTTATTAACATGCAGGGTGGTAGGAACAGGCTGAAGCGGGAAGAGATAGAAGAACAGCTAAGGGAGGAGAGGCCGATGGTATACGGTTTTGTAGAAACACCTCTCAGGGACATGGAACAACCTCCTAACCATGTAGACTACGCGTGGAAATATTGTAATAGAACAGAAGGCAGCAGAAAGGGGGTGGTATTGGGGCACTCATTCATAAAATTACAGACTGGCAAAGGGTCAAGGAAGAGTCCAAGGAACATTCATGGCTGAAAGGGAAAGTGGCAGGACAAACGACACTCTTTGGTTTCGTGTACATGTGAACGGGAGCAAAGCCCAGAGAGGAAAACCAGGCAATGGTAGAGTGTACATCAAATGACATTCAGGAGTTAGGAGGAGTGTGCGAGATTATTAAACTAGGAGATATGAATGCGCACATAAAAGGTATAGATGGGTATACTGACCCGACAGGCAAAATGATCATGAATATATGTGAAAGGCTTGATTTGATCATTTGCAACAGTACCGAGAAGTGTGAGGGCAAATAACATGGGAGGTAGGAAGGCTGCCGCCGATGATAGATTACGCACTGATGTCACATAGGTCGTATGATAAGCTCAGAGGAAGGCACACAGGTGAAGGTGGCTCCAGATGTCTGGGTAGTGATCACAAACGTATCAAGCTATGTTTTGGAAGAGCAGTGAAAGTTGGCAGGAGACAAGATGAGCAAATACAGAAATTTTTTTATTCACAAAGGCAAATTGAAATAGCCACTAAACCAATTCAGAAAGTAATCACTGAGCATAATAAAACAGTGTGGACATACACGAATCTAATTAGACTGTTTGAGGTAGAGCTTGCTAAGGCACGTAACAAGTCACCCCAGAAAAGAAGACACAAACCCTAGAGTTGGTGGGATGAGGAAGTTAAGAGAGCTATAGCAAAACGTAAGGGAGTCTATAGGGAAGAAAGACATGCTAAGCAGCGGGGTGAACCAACAGATGATGTTGAAATAAAATGAAAAACCTTTCTAAGCTGTAGAAGGAATGCATCCCTTCTGATCAATGGAAAGATTAGAAGAAAGGGAGCTCAGTGGCTGGCAGAAGTACATAAAAAAGATAGAAAGTCATCTGTGAAATTTTTGAAGCATCTAAACTCCCTAAAAATGAGACGAGCCTAGAGCAGAGGTTTATACCTACAGCTCAAGGTGCTAGGCTAGAAGTGGACCACGCTATTGAATATATAAAAGCAAGGGTGACAGAAAAGTATCAACAAAGAGGTGCATTATGCACCACAATAAAGAAGGATGAATCAAGTAACGCTATGGCTCCATTTTTAAAACTAGAGTGGGAAAAGGCTGAGAAAAGGTTTCGTAGTAGTACATCAACAGGCCCAGATGGCATTCCAATTATGCTGATAAAGACATTAGGTCCGAAGTCTAAGCAGGCTTCGAGAAAGGCAGTGACCAAAATAATAATCGATGGAGGAAACGCCGATAGATGAAACTTAGCAGGATGAGCATGATCTATAAAGGAAAGGGGGATAATGCTGACATAAGCAACTACCGTCCTATAACAGTGACGTCAGTGATCTACAGGCTGGCGATGCAGATTATAAAGGAAAGACTGCAGGCGTGGATAGAGGATGAGGGGGTGCTGGGGGAACTGCAGAATGGGTTTCGGAAACACAGGAGGTTGGAAGACAATCTGTTCATACTGATGAAGTGCATCGAAATAGCAGAAAAGGAACACAGGCCCCTGTGGCTAGCATTATTGGATATCAAGGGAGCGTACGAGAGCGTGGTTCATGAGCAATTGTGGGAAATACTGAACACACTAGGCGTGGAACATGTAGTCACTAATCTTTTAAAGGATATCTATAAAGGTAGCAAGGTAGTTATAAAGTGGGAAAACACGCATCCAAGCCTGCAGAGGTAAAACGGGGGCTTAGGCAGGGGTGTCCTCTGTCACTCTTATTATTCATGATGTACCTACAAGGATTAGAGGCCAAATTAGAAGGAAGTGGACTGGGCTTCAACATCTCTTTCGTCAAACAAGGTAAACTAATTGAACAGGTACTAACAGCATTGATGTACGCCGATGATATAGTGCTAATGGCCGACAACAAGGAACGTTTGCAGAGATTGGTGGACATCTGCGGCAATGAAGGAGATAAGTTAGATTTTAATTTCAGTAAGAAAAAATCAGCAGTCATGACTTTTAATGATAATGAAAGCAGTGAGCTTAGAATACAGGAGGTCACGCTAGAGATAACAGATAAATACAAATATCTGGGCGTATGAATAAACAGTGGGGCCTAGTGCCTAAGGGAACACGAAACATGCGTGACGACTAAATGTAACAGGAATGCAGCGGTAATGAAAAACAGGGCACTGTGGAATTACAATAGGTATGATGTTGTGAGAGGATAATGAAAAGGGGTCATGGTTCCTGGACTGACGTTTGGCAATGCAATCTTGTGCATGAGATCAAAAGTTCAAGTAAGATTAGAAATTAAGCAACGTGGAATAGGTAGGCTTGCCTTAGGAGCTCACGGCAATACACCAAATCAGGAAGAACAAGGTGATAAGGGATGGACATCATTTGAGGGAAGGGAAGCTAGGAGCAAGATAAAGTTTGAGAAGCGATTGAGAGAAATGGGGGAGGAATGTTTGACAAGGAAGGTTTTCAGTTACTTGTACATGAAGAATGTCGATTCCAAATGGAGGAAGCGAACCAGAAAATTTACTGGTAAACACTTAGAAAACACCAGGGGGCCAAACCAAAAAGTATTATCGGTTTGGAAGAAGGTGAATGAAGCTGAGACCGACATGTGGAGAATTGGCATGATTAAGAAGTCCGCACTAGTGATCTATCACACTTTTAAGCAGGAAATTGCCAAGGAAAGAATCTATGATAATACTCGGGGTAGTTCTCTACAATTTGAGGCCAGAACGGAAGTATTGCGAACCAAGATATATCGGGCCAAATACGAAGGGGTAGACACGGTATGCAGGAGGTGTGGAGAGGAAGAAGAAACTTTCGAACACTTGAAAATGTTCGGTAAAGGGCTTCACCCTGTAGTTCAGGATGATGGCGCAGAGTTCTTCAAAGCACTGGGGTTTAGGGACAGGGAGGGCAAAATTTACTTTAGGTGGGTAGAATTAACTAGAAGGAGGTTATCTGATTGGTGGCTAAAGTCAATGCATGAGTGAAAATTAAATCCTTCAGTGCAAAGTAGGAATCCTCAACCTCACTATTTAAAGAAAAAAAATAATTCTAGTTTTTGGTACATTAAGTATTAATCTTTGGTGGCGCCAGCCACGACCCAATCTAAAGGGTACAGCCATATCAATTTATCCGTCCATCCATCCATCCATCCATCCATCCATCCATCCATCCATCCATTCATTCATGTTGGGCTAAGAAGGATTTCAGCCTCTTGTACATGAAGAATGTCGATACAAAATGGAGGAAGCGAAGCAGAACATTGACTGTTAAATACTTAGAAACAGCAGGTGCCAAATTAAAAGCACTAACGGTCAAGAAGAAGGTGAAGAAAGCTGAGACCGATATGTGGGGAATTGGCATGATTAAAAAGTACGCTGTAGAGATATATCGAACTTTTAAGCAGGAAATTGCCAAGCAAAAGATCTATCATAATACTAGGGCTAGTTCTCTGCAGTTTGAGGCCAGGACGGAAGTATTTCGAACCAAGACATTATCATCATCATCATCATTATCCGCCTGACTACGTCCACTGCAGGACAAAGGCCTCTCCCATGTTCCGCCAGTTAACCCGGTCCTGTGCTTGCTGCGGCCAATTTATACCCGCAAACTTCTTAACCTCATCTGCCCACCTAACCTTGTGTCTCCACCTAACTCGCTTGCTTTCTCTTGGAATCCAGTTGGTTACCCTTATTGAACAGCGGTTATCCTGTCTACGTGCTACAAGCCCGGCCTATGTCCATTTTATCTTCTTGATTTCAACTGTGATATTCTTAACCCCGTTTGTTCCCTAATCTACTCTGCTACCTTCTTGTCTCTTAAGGTTACACCTACCATTTTTCTTTCCATATCTCGCTCCGTTGTCCTCAATTTAAGCTGAATCCTTTTTGTAAGTCTCCAGGTTTCTGCTCCGTAGCTAAGTACCGGCAATATACAGCTGTTACATACCTTTTTCTTAAGGGATAGTGGCAATCTGCCTGTCATAATTTGATAGTGCTTGCCAAATGTGCTCCACCGCATTCTTATTCTTCTAGTTCAATAAAGTGGTTCGACTCTGCGGTTATTACCTGCTCTAAGTAGACGTTGTGTTTTACAACTTGAAGTGCACTCTTACCTATCTCGAAGCGCTGCTCTCTTCCGAGGTTGTTGTACATTACTTTCGTTTTCTGTAGATTAATCCAAAGACCCACCTTTCTTCTCTCCTTGTCTAACTCCGTAATCATGAGTTTCAATACGTCCCGCGACTTACTCAGCAATGCAATTTCATTGGCAAAGCGCAAGTTACTAAAGTACTCCCCATTAACTTTTATCCCTAACTGTTCCTAACCTAAGCTTCTGAAAACCTCCTGCAAGCACGTGGTAAATAGCATTGGGGAGATTGTGTCCCCCTGCCTTACACCTTTCTTGATTGTTATTCTGTTGCTTTCTTTATGAAGCACCATGGTAGCAGTTGATCCTCTGTCGATTTCTCCCAGGATGTTTATATATACTTCATAACGCCATGATTCCACAATGTCTGCATGACGGCTGATATTTCTGCTGAATCAAACGCCTTCTCATAATCTATGAAGGCTATGTATAGTTGTTGGTTATATTCTGAGCATTTCTCTATTACCTGATTGATAGTATGAATCTGGTCGATTGGTGAGTAGCCTGTTCAAAATCCTGCATGTTCCTTTGATTGATTGACTTCTAATGTTTTCTTTACTCTGTTAGCAATTAAGATAGCTGCAAGTTCCTTTGTTGTGTAAGCTATGTATCAACTACGTTTTCAGGTTTCCTTCCTTTGTGGCATGATCTTTACGTAAAACAATGTGAAAGTGTATGATATTGTGATGTCCTTCATCTGCTGCCATTGTTCACAAAGGGGGCGGAGGATCCCTCAAGCCGTCATTACGGCTTTTCCCTCCGCCTCCTGTTACACTGTACTGTGACGAAGCAAATAAAGCAATCAAATCAATCAAACCTTTGTAAATAGTTTTTATACTACAGAGGGCAAGCTGATCGGCCTGTAATTTTCAAGTCCTCGTCTTCTCTTTTTTATGTATTCTGGTAATGTTGGCATTCTTCTAAGATTTTGGTACTCTTCCCGTCCGAACACATCTCGTAAACAGGGTTGCTAGTTTTTTCTAACCCAATCTGTCCTCCATCTTTCAGCAGATCTGATGTTACTTGATCCTCACCAGGAGCTTTGCCTCTTTGTATGCTCTCTGAAGCTTTTCTGACCTCTTCTATCATTACTGGTTGGGTGTCATCTGTGTTACTGCTAGTTCTCATAGTATTAAGGTCGTGGTGGTCCCGGGTGTTGTACAGATCTCTGTAAAACTCCTCTGCTATTTTAACTATCCTATCCATATTGATAGTTATTTTGCCTTCTTTGTCGCTTAGGGCATACATCTGATGTTTGCCTATCCCAAGTTTCCTCTTTTATGCTTTGACGCTTCCTCCGTTTTTCAGAGCGTGTTCTATTCTCTCCATGTTACACCTTGCTCTATCGTATACCTTACGCCTATTAATCAACTTCGAAAGCTTCGCCCGTTCTATTTTGTCTGTTGTACTTGAGACTTTCATGATTTGACGCCTCTTGAGGAGATTCTTTGTTTACTGGGAAAGCTTTAGTGTCCTGTCTAACTACCCTGCTTCCAACTTCTACTGCACACTCCGTAATGATACTCGTCAGATTATCTTTCATTCAATCTACGCTTAGGTTTGGTTTCCTCACTAAGAGCTGGGTGCCTGTTCTGAAGCGAGACTCTTAATTTCTGTACTTTCCCTCTCAGTTCTATCTCATTAATTGGCTTCCTGCGTATCAGTTTCTGTCGTTCCTTCTTTAACTCTAGGTGAATTCGAGTACGTACCATTCCATTGTCACTGCATCGTACCTTGCCAACCACTTCCACATCCTGCACGATGCCTTAAATTGCACTCATTATAAAGTCTATTTTGTTCTTAATTTCCTCAATAGCGCTCCTTCATGTCCACTTTCGGTTTCCTCGTTTTCGGTAAAATGTATTCAAAATCCGTAAATTATTGCGTTCTGTGAATTCTACTCATAGCTCTTCTCTGGCATTTCTAGTAACGATGCCAAAATCTCCTACTGCCTGGTCTCCAGCCTGCTACTTCCCTACTTGTGCATTGAAGTCTCTCATCAGTATTGTACACTGTGTTTTTACCGTATTCATTGCCGATTCCACGTCTTCATAGAAGCTTTCAACTGAAGCGTCATCATGGCTGAATGTAGGTGCGTAAGCCTGTACCGCCTTTATCATGTATCCCTTATTCAGTTTAGTTACGATACCTACCACTCTTTCAATAATGCTATAGTATTTCTCTATGTTGCCAGCTATGTTTCTGTGAATTAGGAACCGCACTCCCAGTTATCTTCTGTCAGCCAAGCCCCGATAGCAAAGAACGTGCCCATTCTGTAGCACCGTATATGCCTCATCTGTCCTCCTAACCTCACGAGCCCTATTAAATCCCATTTAACACCCTTTAGCTTCTAGAATAGTACAGCTAGACTTCCCTCACTAGATAAAGTTCTAGCACCAAAAGATGCCAAGTTCAAGTTCCACCTAAACCAAGACATATCGGGCAAAATACGAAGGGGTAGACACACGGTATGCAGTGCGTGTGGAGAGGAGGAATAAACTGCCGAACACTTAATAATGTTCTCTAAAGAATTCACCCTATAGTTCAGGATGATGGCGCAGAGTTTTTCGAAGCAATGGGGTTTAGGAACAGGTAGACTTTAAGCGAGTGGAATTAACTAGTGGGAGAATATCTCATTGGTGGCTAAAGTCAAAGCACGACTAAAAATAAACCCTCCACTGCAAAGTACGAGTCTTCAACCTCATTATTTAAAGAAAAAAATAATAAATCTAGGTTTTGTCTCACTGAGTATTACGGCTTGTTGGCGTTAACCACCACGCGATCTAAAGGGTACAGCCATATCCATCCATCCATCCATCCATCCATCCATTCATCCATCCATCCATCCATCCATCTATTCTACCTTCCTTCCTTCCTTCTTTCCTTCCTTCCTTCCTTCCTTCCTTTCTTCCTTCCTTTCTTAATTTCTTCCTTCCTTCCTTCCTTCCTTCCTTCCTTCCTTCCTTCCTTCTCAGTGATACAAACAACGCTCACGAGATGGCACGAGCTTTCATGTGATTTCAAGAAAGCCCATGCTTATGCTTTTGCCGCTCAACGCTTCAGAAACGTGTTGGGCAGAGTTCGTCGCTCAAGCCACAAACGCGTTAAAGCTTTCCGCTTTGCCTGGCGTGCCTATTTATTTATTTATTGAAAATACCTTACAGGCCAGAAGGCATTGAGTAAGGGGGGTTACAGTGAAAAATCGCATGTAAATTTCAAAATAAAAACGGTACAATGTCAGTTAGTAATAACAAAAAAAATTAACAAAGCAATAAGTCAGCAATACGTAAACATGGCGATGAAGTATATAAGAACACTCCGTAACATAAAAACCCTCGGAAAAGAAGTAAAAGAACGTCAAGATGAAATATTAAGGAAATGCGTCTGAACTTTTTGCCGAAACGTGTTGGGGTTGCTATCAGAGGCGATATCGTCGGGAAGATCATTCCACATGCGGATGGCTTGTGGTAGTGCGGATGTGTTGAACGCGTTCGTGTTTCCAAAAATGCGAGTGAAGCTGAGATGGTTATGTAATCTGCGTGACGTGTAGAGCGGGCGTTGAAAGTGCAACGACGATGTTTTGTTACTGTAGACGTACTTATGAAATAGGCATAACAAGGACACGTGACGACGAACATTTAATGCTTGGAGGGAATGATGGAGTTTAAGCTGAGTCACACTGGAATTGATGTCATAGTTTCTAGAAATGTAACGGGTGGCTCTGTTCTGGATTGTTTCCAGCATGTTAATTTGATACTGAGCGGAAGGGGACCAAACAGATGAGGCATATTCAAGTTGCGGGCGGACGAAAGTTAGGTATGACATTTTGCGAATGTTAGTGGGACAACGACGAAGGTTTCGGCGTAAATACCCCAATGTTTTGGAGGCTTTTGCACAAACGTTAGTGATGTGATCAAACCAGGAAAGCCCTGGTGTAAGGTGGATGCCAAGATACTTGTAAGAAGTCGCCGTGGAGAGCCTGTCACATTGCATATGGTAAGTGAAGTTAGATATGACCTGTTTACGTCCAAAAGAAACAACTTTACACTTATTAGTATTCAACCTCATAAGCCAAGTGCTGCACCAGTTAGAAATAGTGTTCAGATCATCTTGAAGGATGGAGTGATCGTTAGGACAGTTTATAGGTCTGTAGAGCATGCAGTCATCAGCGAAGATTCTGATATGCGATGATATGTTAGTTGGGAGGTCGTTGATGTAGATAAGAAAAAAGTAATGGGCCAAGAACGCTCCCCTGTGGGACGCCAGAAGAGACATACGAAGAGGGAGAGGAAGAATTATTAACGATTGTGAACTGCTTGCGAAGTGACAGAAAATTGCGTAGCCAAGATAAAGTGAGGGAGTCTAATCGGAGGGCAGATAATTTTGAAATAAGGCGACAATGGGCGACACGATCGAATGCTTTGGCGAAATCAAGAAATATGCAATCAGTCTGTAGGCCATTATTTATGTTGTAATGAATGTCTGTAGTGAATTCTAGTAACTGTGTTTCGCATGACATGCCCTTTCTGAATCCGTGCTGGTTTGAAAAGAAGAATTTGTTAGTCTCGAGGTGACTGTATACGTGGGAGGCGATTATGTGTTCGAGGAGTTTGCAACATATGCATGTGAGCGAGATTGGGCGATAATTTTTAGGTGAGTTCTTATCTCCGGATTTAAAAATGGGTACTACTTTGGCTATTTTCCAGTCGTCTGGAAGTTTTCCAGACGATAGCGACTGTCGAAAAATGTGGTATAATGTAATGCTAGATATGGAAACAGTATTTTTAATTACTTTAGAGTTGATATCATCTATACCAGCTGATGAGGATGCCTTAATCTGTTTAATTCGACACGCGATACCCTCCACCGTGATTTCAATAGGCTGCATGTATTGGAAGTTGTAATCAGGGATATGTGGTACGTCAGAAGAATCTTCTTGGCTAAATACAGATGAAAAAAAGGTATTAAAAGTAGTGGAGCACTCGTAGTCTGAAAGCGGAATGTTGTTTTCATTAAGTAATGACAACTGGTTGGAACCGTGGTCAGGGGATATGAGGCGCCAGAATTTCTTTGGATTATTTTGCAGAAGAGAAGGTAGGTCGTTGTGAAAATATTTTTCTTTGGCATTGCATATTGCTTTACAGTAGTCAGTCAAGTACTGCTTGTATTTTTCCCAAGCGGATGGCGTAGCACTGCGTTTGGCATTGCAGTACAGGCGTTTTTTCTTGTTTCTTTGCTTACGGAGGGATTTAGTGAACCAGGGATTAGATAGATCATTAGAAACAGTGATAACAGGGATATATTGGTTTATCAATGAAGACATCTTGTCTCTAAAAAGCACCCAGTTTTCATTTACAGACCTGTTGTAGAATGACGGAAAGAGGACATTGCTAAAAAATTCTTCGAGCTGTGCACTTATTTTGTCAAACTCTGCTTTGCTGTAGTCCCGAATTTTCTTTTTGGATATTCCTGCAAATGGTACAGGTAAGTCCAACGTTACCTCGGATAAATTGTGATCACTGAAGCCCCTTAGGCAAGAGACTGTCCTCACTGAATCAGGAGCATTAGTTAGTAATAGGTCTAACGTATTTAAACCACGGGTTGGTTGATCAATGACTTGCGAGAGGTTAAAGTCCAAGACTAAGTTAATGAATTCTGTGGAAAGGCAGCATGGTGATGAGAAGTTTGTCCAATCAATCAGCGGGAGGTTGAAGTCACCGAATAGGTAAACTACACCAGTAGGGCAAAGATCTTTGGCATTTTTGATGCTATGACGAAGATCACGTACAAATGTGTTATTATAATCAGGCGGACGGTAACAATTGCCAACCAGAATTTTAGCGTGTTTAGTCACACACATTATCCAAATTATTTCAATGGTTGAGTCAAGATTCAGTACATACGAAGAGATTGTATTTTTTACACCAAGAAGTACACCACCACCTCTCCTGTCGACGCGATCTTTGCGGTATATGTTATATCTTTCACTGCCAGCAAGAACTTCGTTATTTGTGATTGCAGGGTATAGCCAAGTTTCCGTGAGCACGAGTATATCTGAATTGTTGTCTTCCAGAAAAGAGCAGATTGTATCGCGCTTGGGTATTATGCTTCTAATGTTAGTAAATGATATCAGAAAAGAAGGGGTCGCCAAATGTGATTTAGGTTTCTGGTGGTGTTTAGGTGGACATGTTTTGGTTGCGAGCTATCTTTCCGATAGAATAACGGTTTTGCTGGCATGATCAAGTATGTAGGTTTTGCCATCCATGCGTAGCCTGTCAACTGAGAGCTTAAACGGTTTTCTTTGCGTTTTAGCGAATTCAATTAGGCTTTTTCGTGCCTGTCGCGTAGCTAGAGAAAAATCTTCTCCGATAGAATATTTGGACCCTTTTAGTTTTGGAGCTGACGCAAGAATTTGCTGCTTATCTCTAAAGAAAGTCAGTTTGGCTATTATAGGTCTCTGTTTGCTGTCTCTGAATTTCCCCAGCCTGTGCACACGCTCGAATTGTGCGCCAGTCAAAGAAATGTTGAATTTTTCGGAGCAGAATTCGATTATTCTTTTTTCAGATGCTGCCCATCCCTCCTTAGGGTCATCTTCTATTCCAAAAAAAAGCAAGTTAGACCGCCTCTGTCTGTTTTCGGTATCGTTACACCTGGACGTAATCTCGGTCAAATGATCCGAAATTTGGTGCAGGGAGTTATTAGGCGTACCGGTACCAGTTGCCGAACGTGACGCGACAGATGATTCAAGCGCTAAAATGCGTTCAGTCAAACGAGCCACTTCGTTCGTAGAAGCCGTCAGTTTTTCAATGGTCTCGCTTAATTGCGCTGACAAGGCTGCATGCCCTTCCTCTAATTTCTGTATGGTTAACATAGCTGCGGCGAAAGCCTCAGACTCGATCTTGCTCATAGGCCCTGGGTTCGATTCAATATCACCCGACAGCATGAGCAGCATATCAAAGATTACCAGACAGAAACGAGATATTCGTGACAAAGATCGTTTCAAAGCATCACACCATTCGGCTGGGCACGACACCGCAATCAAACAGTACTTGCTACTCCTAACACAGACGGCGTATTTGTAGTCACTGACCTGCAAATTGAGCGGTTGAAACACATGCATCTCTGGTGCGGTGCCGTGCCCGAGGTGATCTGCTGGTGATTCCCTTAAATATGCTGAGCCGGTTCCGTCAGGCGTAGTCGTCGATGCCCCTAGCGGCCAGATGTGCGTCCAGATTTGCTTGTTCAGCGTCGGCATGAAAAATGCAGACGCAGGCCAAGCCGGTGAAGTGCCATCGGGGACCAGTGCGCACGTGCCAGCGAGGTAGGAGCAGACAGCCCAGGTAATCGTGGCCTGCAAATTGAGCGGTTGAAACACATGCATCTCTGGTGCGGTGCCGTGCCCGAGGTGATCTGCTGGTGATTCCCTTAAATATGCTGAGCCGGTTCCGTCAGGCGTAGTCGTCGATGCCCCTAGCGGCCAGATGTGCGCCCAGATTTGCTTGTTCAGCGTCGGCATGAAAAATGCAGACGCAGGCCAAGCCGGTGAAGTGCCATCGGGGACCAGTGCGCACGTGCCAGCGAGGTAGGAGCAGACAGCCCAGGTAATCGTGGCCTGCAAATTGAGCGGTTGAAACACATGCATCTCTGGTGCGGTGCCGTGCCCCACGACATTACTGCACGACATGTTGAAGTGCTCCCTGTCGCGCAGTACTTCGCCCACCGCAGAACAATATCTCCTCCCCCTTCTCTTCCTAGCAACTTGAGGTCACTGTTTGTGAGGCACCGTACACTGACGAGAAGGAGCTGCGTTTTTCGCACTGCCCCTTCAAGAATTTATTGTGATTGGCTGCTAGGTGCACGCAAAAGCAGACGAGTGCACGCGACCCCTTTGTTTCCCGGGCACAATCCGACCATACATGCAGGGAGGGAGACTTACGTACCTTGTTTCATTTTGAGCCACTTTTGCCTCGTTATTGTTAATTTATCTGCTAGGTCTTGAGTTGGCGCGCTACCACCACTCAGGACGACCTGACTGCGTCGTAACTATAATGCTTGTTTGTCGGCAAAGCATTGCAACAACACCCAGCTCATATCGTCGCCACCAGTAAGGTTGCTGTGTTCCACTCGCTCATCTAGCCAAACGACATTTTTTTTATTGTAAAGTGGTGAGCACAGTAGGGCGAATGCGTGAGCACTTGGCCAAATGCTTTATAAACACCGCTTGACACCAGTCGTTAGAAACACTGCACATGCGCAGCGTGCGCTCTCTGCATGGTACGCAATGCGTCATAGATGCGCTTGTTTGTAGTCTCTTAGCCACAATTTGTCGGCTCAGCTGACGTGTCCTGCATTTCAAGGTTCATCTGCATTTAAAATTGGTTCATCAAAATGACTATAAAAGTGTTTTCATTTGAACTATTTATAGTAAAGGATACTGCAAAGAAGGAAATAAAGTGAAACGCAGGATGCATCAGATTAGTATAGAAAATTCGGCCAGCAGATGAACAAAGGTATCTATGACGTGGTTCACGAGGTGGAAAGAGAGTATCACAGAGCACATACTGCACATGTGAAAAGTTTCTAACGATGGGTGTTACGCAGCGCTGATGGCGTCATCGGCCACGCACCCATGTGTTCCCTTTCACAGTGGTAAACACTGTACAACATTGAGGCGAAAGTCTTTAAACTATCGTAGTCGTGGTGACCGGCTGCGTGTTCTTCTGATTCCTTGATTTTAGCATATGTCACCGCGAAGACTCTCCTCACTTGCACTTGCTTCGCTATGGTTTTCTCGGCAGATATAGCCTGGATTGATACCAACTGAAGCATGAAGCGCTACCTCTAAAAAAGCATTTAGGTATGCTTTAATTGAATCGAGTTTATTTTCTCTTGCTTACACTTTCCTACAGAAAGGAAGCAGGAACTGAAGGCCGTGTGGCCTTACAAAGGTTTCTACTCCTGCAAGAGGTCGGCACGCATGCCATATAAGCCATTCACGTAGCATGGAAAAAATACAAAGGTGTACGGTATGTAAACATTCAACGGTAATAGTCACAAAGAAACAAATTATGTACACACACTGAGGTATAAAATGTAACAGTCAATAAATAAACGTAGTGTATGCAGGAAAATTTTTAAAAGTCAGCAGAATACAATAAAAGAACATTTTGTTTTACACAACTAACAATTGTAGTTTAGACAATGTAATTTATATTATATAATATACAACCTTAATATTGTGTGAAATGAGAATTGTTTTGAATGATTCATTTAAACCATCTGTTACCTCGTTCCTAATATTCATTCAGCTCCCCGCAGCCAATGTAAATAATATAAAGAACATTTTATAAAGCACAAGAATAAAAGCTACAACAGAGGGCACTTTGATAGATAACGGCCCGTGAAAAAGAATGGGGCCGCATGTTTCAGCTTCGTTGTCCAATCATGTGTACAAAATTCTCTACTGGTCAGGGCACTGATGATATCTCTTCTTACAATCTCTGAGCGATCAAGAGATAGCACAGTGGTGCGAAAAGCAATGCTCCTTCGTTATACATACGTCTTGCTGCAGCAGAGTTAGTCGGCTTGCTCTTACTCTCACGTGTCGACCGTTTAGCCGCGTCACAATCTGCACACTACTACAACAAGGTGGACGCACGCATCTTGTTCAATTCAAACCAACGCTGCTCTAATGGCACAGGCTTTCTCCGAACACACGGTATAATTTACACTGTCTAATTTTTGTCGTTTGTTTATGCAATGGTTACTTACCTCACATCTATGAAAAAAAATGATCCCATTAACGTACTGGTAGATCCTGGCATCGAACAGTTTAGGTGTGAAAAATTCTTAGTTTTCATAAAAAGTGTATGCTTTTTCTTCTAGATGTTGAGAAACAATTTAAACTAGTGCTGCACCCTAAAACCCATTCTTGCATAGCCGACGACGACTCTAAGAAACTTGATGTATTTAGGTTGTCATTGTTTTCATGGCTGCATCAACTGGCACAAGTGAAAGCGTCACTGCACCGAATTTCAAGGTGCTTGTGAAAAGGAGGAAGACTTCTATACTACCATGTGGAGGTCCCTTTCTTCGTTGTGGTATAGGGCTTTTGCCAGGTCGAGGCTGTGCGGTCGCCAAAAAAGTGCTTTGCTCTCTCATTGTTGATAAAATGACAACCAATGTGGCCACAAGGACCATGTATTGGAAGCTTGAAACTTTCGCCATGGTTAATGGCCTAGAAGGCAGCGCACCTTGGCCGACATCGCTATAACCTTATATAGAGACACGAGGAGAGAGTGGTGGAGAATTCAAGAATGACGTTGTGCTGCAGCAGTATTAATTTGATCTTTTCACTAGCCTGTATCAGTACTCTAAGTGTGACAAGACTCAATTTCGATCACTCCATCAACACATTGTGGCACGAGATATACTGTCGCTTCGCACATGAGTATTAGTTTAAATAGATGGAAATGTTTGAATGATGTTAAAAGTAGTTCAAATGGCAGTGGAGGCGCGATAATATATGATTCATCATCAACCATATTGCAGTTAGAGTGACGTCCACAGACCTCAAGTTTCGCGCATAATTATATGTTATTGGAATGATGATCGAAGTTTTTAGTTTTTTTAGACTATCACAGTTCGTTTCTCACCTGCTCACAGCTCATGAATTTTAGGAGTGTTTTATGTCCACATTTGTACAGCGACACTTACGCTATGCCGATGTGTTGTTGCTCGGGAAAAGCGAAATATTTTCACCATGTCTTGAATTGTACACGTCCCTTAACACTCCCTTTTCTCCTGCCTCCAATGGTGCCACAAGATGCCATTTGGTATTTAAACAAAAAAAAACTGAGACCCCCAAGCTTAGCCTTCAACAGCTGAGCCTAACAGTGATATACTTTCACTAGTGCCTCAAACACTTTAAATTAAATAAATAATATTCTTTAACAAAATATTGTACACTGTCATAGTTTATGGAAGGAAACACGCGAGTACGTCACCTGCGTTCATCCCGGCTGCGGCGACTGCATTCCGATGGAGGCCAAAATACTGTAAGCCCGTGTGCTCAGACTCGCGTGGACGTTAAAAAAATCTCAGGTGGTCGAAACTTCTGGAGCCCTCCACTAGGGTGTCTCTCATAATCATATGGTGGTTCTGGGACGTTAAATCTCAAAAATCAATCAATCAATCAATTATCATTCACCTGCGTTCTGCGGCGGCTGCCTACATCGCCATCGACCAACAGCCAAAAAAGCACGTCGGAGTTTCAGTATCATCTATCGAAAACAAAATAAGCCATGGCGTTTGGACAAGCGCTGTTAAGTAACACTCCAGCTCCGCTCTGATAACGGGCGCTGGTGCCAGAAGCAGACGCGCTTTCTTCAGATCTCCGGTGATGGTGCTGTACGCAGCCGCCGCCCAGTTGAAGCCACACGTAGTGTGTTTCGTTTCATAAAGGACCACGATGTATAAGATAAGGTTATACAGAAAGAGGTCTTGTAATGTGAACTGAAATGGTAACTCATATGCAATGTGAACATAGATGTTTGATTAGGAACGGGAGTAACAAAGATAGCTATATCAAAAAATTTTAAATAGTTATACGCAAATTCAACCAACTTGCGATGCTACTATCAGCTTTTTAGGTAATATACACTATAAGTATAAAAGCAAAAAAAAAAGAGGAAAAGGGCAACATATTCAGACTAAAATGAGAAGTCGAGGAAAAGACCAGTTCTGCAAAATGCGTGTCACATATCAAATTGTTTTAACTTCACGGTGAAATATTGTGCTGGTTTACTTTATTATAAATGGTAATGTATTCCTTGAATATTTGGCTGAAAAGTAAACTGCCTGTTTCTCACTTGGAGCCAACTGTACTTTGATGCTTCATGAAACAAGTTGGGTTAATAATAAATATAGATGAAAAAAGAAATATTGACAGTGAGTTTTCTTAATTAACTAGTTTGAGAGGGGAAGTTGGCAGTCCATATTTTACAAGGGTGGCAATATCGACAGTGTCGTTTTCCTGTAGCTACTATTTATTATTGTAGGTGAGTGGACTTGACGTAGTTAATCTCATAGCCTCGTTCTGAATGTTATGTGGCGGTTTTAGGTGAGTAGTGTATGTGTTATTCCAAGAGGTTATGCAGTAATAATGTTGGAGTGCAAAGACGCCAAATAAATTGAAGCAGTGCCACTTGGGAAAAAAAAAAACGCAGTTCCCCTGATGATGATACGTATTCTACGTGACTTTTTTTAATCTGTTACATTGTTTTCAAATGTCATGTTGAGGCTGATATTAACACTAAAGTATGCGCATTCTTCTCTTGCTGATAATGGTTGGTTATCAGTTAAAGCGGGTGCAATGTCTTCAGTTCGTTATTTTGGTGACGAGAAAAAAAAATTAGGTTCAAAAAGAATAATGGTAAATCAATAAATTTTACACTGTCTTAACGAATTAGGAATTTAACAGTAAAGCCTCTTTACTGTTGTAGGGATAGATGTTCGCAAGAAGAATTCATTGTGGTGTCATCCGCTATAATATGCACTTAGAAAAAGCAAGGCCGTTAGGCAGGTCAATAGTATCATATGAAAATAGAAAGGGCTCCCAAATTGACTCTGCACTACAGCTCAGTTGGTCACCTTCGGTTATAAATAAGCATTAAATACACTTATAACCTGATAGCTGTCTCGTAGGAACTTACGTAGTTGTAGAAAAGGAGGACCAGATATACAAATTGAGTCTAGTTTAATAATGAGGATATCCTAGTTAATGGTGTCAAATTCTCGGAAAAAGTCTGCAAATATGACACATGCAAATCTCCAGCCAGCAATGACATCCTTTAGTTGGTAAGTAAAAGATATAAGTGACACGTTAGTCGAGTAACCAGATCTAAATTCAAATTGATCAGGTGAATATTTATTATACTTCAAAAATTTTATCACTCGCTTCTCAACAATTTTTGGAGACTTTGCTTAGAAAAAGTAAAGCTCGGGTTGGTCATAGTGGGACACTAATCAGCGATCTTTTTTTTAACACTATAGTTATTTCATTAGGGTAAAGCTTGTGAATAAGAATTCCTGTTTTAAAGAGGGGGTTGATAATGTCATACAAGGCAAATTGTACCAGTTAACAAATATTTTAACATGGCCAGGACGAATGTCATCCATCCCCGAGCCAGTTATTTTCTGAATGTTAATTACTCTTGTAACATCACCTGGAGTATTTGGAGCCATTTAAGTACGAGCCAAAGCTATCACTGATTCGTTTCCGAAAAACATGCACCTGATCCACAACGTAGAACGAAGAAAACTCCAGCACGAAAGCAATCCTGAAGATCAATTGAATGAACGAGCGCTCCCCATTCGTTGATGCGGCCAGGTACCCCGAGAAGGAAGCTTTCATGACCATGGCAATCGACACAACAGGAATGATAGCGCCGTCGAGCTAAGTAAAAACCAGCCATTCAGAAGCCGTCGAAGAAGTGGCCATAGCGCTAACCATACTCAGTAGAAGTCGCAGCAGAAATATTAGCGACTTTAAACCAGCAATACGAAACTACGCAAGAGGGTGGATCTTATAGCGAAGCGTTCAGAATCCTAAATCACAAGGCTGGGGACTTCAAGAACGAGGGCTATAAACTTTGGTACCTTAAGTGAATTCTGGCGCACATGGGCGAAGATGAAGAGGATTTAAGACAACCCCCCCCCCCCCCCCCCCCCGAAACCTGAATAAAAAGGCCCACCTTGCTGCACACTAACTGACCATCCGAGGCTGGGAATTTGATGACAAGAAGCAGCTTCCCCCCTTTCCACGACATTGTAGCTCACTGCAAAAATTGGCCCCGTATCGCCAAATTTTGCTAAAAATGTCGTCGAAAGACGATGGTCTTGCGTCTGGAGAGAAAGAACAAAACGTTTATTTGATGTTCGGCGCGAGAAAATCGGTGAAGAGCATTCTAGAAGCGCTGCGTTAGAAAGTCTCAATCCGTGCAGCGAAGGCTAGTAAGCGCGTTGAGGCACGTTAGACACGAGCGCCATCTGGCACTTATCTTCGAAAACGAAGGAAGGCGTGCGCGCCTGATGTGAAAGATGCCTGCCTTTCTCGGTGGCGATAAAAAGTAGAACGCAAAGCGACGGGCAGGGGCCACCACTGTGTCCTCCTAGCAAGGCTTTGGAAACACTTCCCTTTTTGAGCATCGCGTTGAACTGTCAGCACAGCATGATAAACGCTGCGGTCCTTAGAATTACTCGTGTGTGCCTTCTATAGCCTAAAGGAACCCATTCAAAACATCGACGTGTTGTTAAAGTGCCTCAGATGTGCGCAATAATTGTTTTTTAATTTACACTCGCTTAAGTATGAACGCTAAAACTTGAGCAATATTGGTGGGCGCTGCGAATGAGATTGGCTGTTTGAGGTATCGTTTGGTCACCTTTGGTGTTATAGGGGAGATCATTACCGCAGACAAACATACAAATGTACAGACAGACAGACAGACAGACAGACAAACAGACAGACAGACCAAACTTATGGTGTTGAAGGTCCCCAAGAAGGACTAACGTCTTTAAAACAAAGGGAGGTAAACCCACAACGCCACCCTCAACTAGATAGGTCACAACAAGTACACTGGAGGGCGCTTACAAACGACAACGTTTCAAAACCCAGTGCACCTCAACCGCATATACCCTGGGCAATTGCCCGACGCTGGCTGTATCCTATGTAAGCACGATTGCCCAGACATGGAACACACTCTTTCAAATTGGCTACACACTATACGGCTTTGCGATCACCAAACCCAGACCTCCTTAATACGCGTCGGCTCGACGCTCTCGCTATCTCAGAATTCGAAGGGCAAATTTGGCCCATTCAGCAGTCCCGGGAAGCGGCGGGAAAAGTTTAATCTTACCGCAACCACCCGGCTGGCCTAGGCCCGGCCGCTAACCTGCCGGTTTTAAATAAAGTTTTGTTTATTCCATCTGTAGTTGTAAGCGGTGTAAGATAAGTATTACCAAGAGTGGAATATCTTTGGTATGTTGTCGGCTGCTTCTTTCCTCTTCGAAAATAAATTCACTCTCTTACAGTTTTTTTCTACATCAAGGGCGCAATTGAATATATTTTTCTTGTACTACTTGGCTTAAATATTTTTGTTGTCAGCAAGAAGTCGGTTAGAAAGTTGATTGTACTGAGCTCGTGATTTTATGTTGAATGCTGTTCTTTTGTATTTAACAAAATATTATTGCTAATGTGCATCGCTTTAGATTATTGGTCATATAGAGAGTTTGAGGAGACGCGGCTTTCTCTTTGAATTTGCGCATCTGGGGGCAGGACTTATGATGAGATGACAACTTCATTAGAAATTCTGAAAATTATGTTTGCACATATTTAGTATAAAAATCAAAGACAAGTCCAGTATAGGAAACCGTTTCGAATTGAATGTAAACATTCGACAGAAGTCTGTCTGGTTTGGCATGAAACTGAGAGATGATTTAGAAAAAAACTGTATGACAGTCTGCAATCTAGCTTAAGTGAACCGAATTGGTCACTTTTGACACTATGAGTTTTGTAACTCATCAATGAACAAAAGTACGTGTGGGAATTTTATTTCTTTTATTTCACCTACTCCGTACTTCAGGAATGCAATAATTTTTTAAAAATTGCAAGCAAACGCCTTGATATATGCATATTGGCGTAAGCCAAATACTTTGCAAAACTGCTATCGTCCAAGGACAAAACGAATCGCCTTCATTAAAAAGTAAAATCGTAATATATCGTCAACTCCGAAGCAACGTTCTTCACCGCGATGATAGGTGGCTGCCGCTATCAGCAGGGGATGTCTGGAGCAGCAAATACACTGTGGCTGTTTGATCATAATAGGCCGTAGGTGCAACGCGCAAGAATACCAATACAGCAAGAATACAATAAGACACAGTTTAACAACGAAAAATTGTGCGAAATTATGTGCCTCATACTTTGCTGCTTACTCAAGCATCCTTCTTCAGTGAATCAAAAAATTCAGAAATTTCGCACCACGCGTATTACTCATACGTGCCACCGTACTTGAAAGCAGCGTCACGAACACTTAGTGTTGCAAACGAAGGAATGTAGTGTGCCTGCGTCTTGCAAATTGTGCATCACTCGGAGGCAAAGAGCAACAATGTGAAGAAGTTAATCGTTTCTTTTTTTGTGCTGTTCATACTTGTAGAAATAAAAGCATTATTATGAATCGTTCTACATATATTTCAGAAATGATATTTCGGGATCATATTTGATTAACCTCAATTATTATGTAAAACAGGTTTTTTTTTAAGTTCCAATATATCACAAAATGTCTTACTATGTCTCTACTTGTTTTGTGTCCGGTTGTACTAGAATTCTGTTCTATCACGCATTGTCGAGCCTTTTATGTCCACGTGATATAGGAGTATCGAAATCAGACATCACGAGTCACTTTCTCATTTTTCTGCGCACTACATCTCGTCATTACACATACTCCAACAAATACAGCAATGTTGTTTTTCATAAAAATTTGACTTTCGGAACTGTTTCCTTGGAGATGATTGAGACTCAAACCAAAAGTTTTGAAGGAGCCCGACGTTTCGAAACCGACTTGGTTCCTTCCTCAGGGGTGACTACGGAGTCCACGTAACAGCGGCGTCTTCAAAGCACTCGCGGGGTGGATAATGACACCCCCTCTCTATCTCTCGTTTTGCCGTGGAGCGCAGGCCATGTGTATACACTGAAGGAAGGGTTCCGAGAGAGCGGTTGATGTTATGGGCAGTCCTCTGTATGTGCCACGACTCGAGTAGTAAAATTCTCCTCTAGTTAAGCTCGCTTTCAAGGATGGCCGTTGCTTCGAAATTTATCCGGTGATCCAACGTCTCAAGCAAAACGAGAGAGAGAGAGAGAGGGGGGGGTCACATTCCGCCCCGCGAGCGCTTCGAAGACGCCGCTGCTACGTATCCCCGCAGTCACCCCTGAGGAAGGGATCAAGTCAGTTTCGAAATGTCGGGTTCTTTCAAAACTTTTGGTTGGAGTCTAAATCATGTCCAAGAAAACAGTTTTGAAAAACAATTTTCTATGAAAAACAACTTTGCTGTATTTGTTGAAATATAGGTAATAACGAGATGCAGTGCCCAGAAAAATGAGAAAGTGATTCGTGATGTCTGATTTCGATACTCCTACATCACGTGGACATAAAAGATTCGACAATGAGTGATAGAACAGAGTTCTCGTGCCACGAGACACAAATTAAGTAGAGACATAGTAAGACACTTTGCGTTATATTGGAACTTAAAAAAAAACTGTTGTGCATATAAATGGTGGTTATCCAAATATGACCCAAAATAGCATTTCACAAGTATATGTAAAATGATTGAAATAATGCTTTTCTTTTCTACAAGCAATATCATCGAAAAAAAAACTTATAACTTCTTGTTCAGCTTGTTGCTCTCTGTCTTCGAGCGATGCACAATTTGCAAGACAGAGGCACACTACATTCCTTTGTTTGCAACACTAAGTGTTCGTGGCGCTGCTTTCAAGTATGGTGGCACGTATGAGTAATACGCGTGGTGTGAAATTTCTGAATTTCTGATTCACTGAAGAAGCATGCTTGAGTAAGCAGCAAGGTATGAAGCACATGTTGTCGCACAACTTTTTTGTTGTTAAACTGTGTCTGATTGTATTCTTACCGTTGTGGTATTCTTACGCCTTGCACCTACGGCCCATTATGATCAAACATACACAGTGTATTTTCTTTTCCTGACATCCCTTCTAACCGCGGCAGCCACCTATCATCGCCTTGAAGAAAATTGCTTCGCAGTTGACGATACAATAGGATTTTACTTTTTATTTATTGCCATTCATTTTGTGCTTGAGAGATGGCAGTTTTTTAATGTATTCGGCCCACTCCACTACGCATACATCAAGGTGTTTTTTTGCAATTTATTACAAAAATACATTGATTGCCTTCCGGAAGCACAGAGTTGGTGAAATGAAAGAAATCAAATTCTCATACGTACTTTGGTTCATTGATGAGTCACGAAACTCATAGTGTCAAAAGTGACCTGTTCGGTTCACGTAAACTAGATTGCAGACTCTAAAGCATTTTTTAGATCACCGGCAATGCGCGTTGCTGCTCTCTTAGATGTCTAATACCCATTTCAGATTATTGGTGCAATGCTTGTCTCTAAAAGCAATATTTTTAAGAGAGTAGCTTATGCAAAAAAGAATTTGCGGTTTTATTAAAACACGTTTGAATATGATGTGAATTGTTCTACACAATTTTCGTTTTCTTTTTGCAGTGTTTTGCTAAGTTTGCTCATAAAATTGCAAACAAAGTTTATGGTAAGCCTGCTACCTCTATATTGCAAAAAAGATGTACAAATCCCCACTATGCGAAGCAGCTTGACCTACATTCATCGCACAACATCACTCTGATCGAGTAGGATACCAACTTGCGTAAGAGCTCATCCAATGAGGCTCGGTTTTTTAGCCGGCTCGGATGTCTTAGCGCTGCGATACTCATAGCAGTTGCGGTCAACAACTAAGAAACTTTGCCACGGTATTCTACTTGCTATCTTGAGCCGACTAGTATTACGAAGAAGGAAAGAAGAAAGTTTAAGCGGAAAGACAGGGAGGTTAGCCAGTTCTTAGACCGGCTGGCTACCCTGTGCTGGGGAAAGGGGTGAGGGTAATTAAAGATGATAAAAAGAAATGTTGCGAAAAGAGAGAAAAATAAAATATGCGACAGAGGAAAGGCAACATCAAAGAGTATAAGACACTAAAGTCTATCTCTGAGGCCAGTTGTCCGCAAAAAGCGCAGCAAAGCTTTCGAAGCCTTCTGGGCTGAAGATAGGCTCGGCCAATGTCCCAGAATCCTTTGTTCCGAGAAAGGACAATTGTCTAGTCTATCAAGAGTTTCAGTGAGTTCTTGTCTTTGCGCGTTGAAATGGGTGCACTCATAAGAAGGTGCGTGATGGTTTTTGCTACTGCAATAAGTGCATGTAGGAGAGCTGGCCATCCCGATGAGATAAGAGTATGCGTTCGTGAAGGCCACCCCAAGCCACAGGCGGCATAGAAAAGTCTCCTCAGCTCGAGATATCCTTGGGGGAAGACGAAGCTGCAGATCGGGATCCAATTATGCAGGCGTTGCGTTTGTGAAGTCTGTTGAGTTCCACTGTACCAGTGTGAGGTCACGTGCAAGCGAACGAAGTCTTGTAGCTGCGTCGGTTCTTGAGAACGGGATGGCTGTGTATTGGGTACCATCGTGTGCAGATCTAGCGGCCTCATCTGCGCGGTCATTGCCAAATATACCGCAATGACCTGGTATCCACTGATGGACTATGCTGTGCTGTTTTTTTGATTGCATGGTGATGAAGAAGCCTTATTTCAGCTACTAGCTGTTGATTAGGTCCATGGCGAAAGGGTGACATAAGACATTGAAGAGATGTCTTCGATTCCGAGAAGATAGACCAAATTCCCGAAGGTTCTTTCACTATAAACTCCAGAGCTGCACGTATGGCCGCAAGTTATTTCTGCAGCTGTCGACGACGTCAAATGGGATCTCATGAATTATTTGTGATGTGCCTCGCGGGAATAACCACCGCCCCTGCAGAACTTACTGAAGACACCGAGCCATCCGTGTAAATGTGAAGGCGTCCGTTGTGCTTCTCTTGCAGGAAAAATAATGTGGCCTGTTACAGGGCTAGATGCGACGACTTTTTCTTATTTTTGATGCCACGAATTGTAAGAAGGGCTTTGAGTGGGTGTAGGCACCATAATGGTATCGGCGGCTGTGCTGCATGCGTGAAGTGCAATAGAAGCACTGCGCAATGCTGAGCTACAGTTGCGCCGAGCGCTGAGTGGGCTTGGAAGTTAGAAGTGATGCGAGGTGATGAGATGGAAGCCGAGCGAAATGTCTTATGTGCATTCTCAAAGCGTCTACGCGGATGGATGCGTTGACTGGATAATCACGCGCAATGATGACTGTCGCTGCTGTAGACGCGCATCTCGGAGACAAATGCATATTTTCAGGGCTTGGTCTTGGATCGACTGGAGGACGCGCAAGTTTGTTCTTCGAATCCAGCAAAGCACGGGTAAGCTGTATCGCATATAACTGAGGAACAGAACAGTGTAGAGTTGGAGCATCGCTCGTACCGATGCACCCCACGTTTTTCCAGCAAGAAACCTCAGTACGTGGGTGATCATGGTGAGTTTATATTTCATATGGGCGATGTGAGGGCTCCAGGAGAAGTCGTGATCAACTATGACTGTG
>WOVY01007960.1:0-16674 GCA_013436015.1 Rhipicephalus annulatus
ATTATGCAGCTGCCCAGCTCAGGCGCAACGGAATCAGCAGGGTTCACTGGATGACGAGAAATGCAGTCGCGTCCTTGTGCAAACGGCAGACTTGGGCTGACGCAAAACAACGTTCTTGGAGCCTCAAAGCCTAGCAACCTAGACGTAAGGCAGGGTCTTTCAGAGAAGTCAGCCAACAGAGGGCATGTGGTCCGTAACGACGGAGAACATGCCGCCGTATAAGTATGTCGGATGTTCTTGGGAAACGATGGCTTGAACGAGAGGAATGGTTACAGGAGTGGAATGATATGAGGCTAAAATGCTGAGGAGTCCTTGCTTGAAGTTCGCGACAAAACAACACGTGTCAGGTCTTCCGGTGGCGATGCACGTTTTGGTGGGGACTGATAGTCGAGGTCAACTAGAAACAGTGCTTGGAAGTCTAGAGAATGGTTGCTGATTGCGGAGACTCAATACTTTCTCGAACTGATGACACTTTGAAGATCGCGTCATCGGCGGGAACAGCCCTTGCAATGACCAAACTGAAGGCGTCGTCAGCGATGCCTTTCTGGGCATACCGGACCTTGTCACCGTCCGTAATGTCACTATCGCCTTTTTGGGCAGAGGACCAGCATGTCTTAGATGTATGAGAGATATCATTCTATGGTGGATTAGGCACAACAGGCCATTCCTTTTTGGAGGCGATGACACGACGGGCGGGTTTGCCCAAATATCTCTCGCATCTTTTCTTTGCATTGGTCTTTGCTTGTGAGTTATTCTTTGTTGTGTACATACCAGGCCTGGCCCTTGCACCTCAAGTAAAAACAACGTATTTACTAACTGAAGGGTGGAATCCCGTCTGTTCGGGCCATTCACACGCTCGAGCATAGCCAGCCAATATGCAACGTAGACGCCATGGGTCCCGGCAGATATCTTACTTGGGATCCTTAAGTGGCGTGATAACGTCTGGTGGCGACGCCGCGTTCGACTGAGACGCTGACGTTGACGCGGAGGGCTCAACGTTGGCCATGGTTGCGAACCTTCGCCGCTGCGGAGCTCCGTTGCCTGATGTTGTGCCCAGCATTTCCACCAATATGTTACGGGTTTGGTGGGTTACGTACAAAATGTTGTTTGAAATGAGGATCAGGAATCAGGTTTTGCGAGTCGTGTGAGAGACATCAGTTATGACCGCAAAGAAGCGAACGCAATCACATTGCACACAAACGTACATTTCAACACACAAACACGAAAGCTAAAACAATACATGATAAGCCCCGTAAGCTGAAAGTGCGAAACATCTCTACAGAAACGTTCAAATCATAGAAGACTCACAGTTTATGAGTGCTGAAGCAGTCGTGGCGTTGCCCATCGCAGGCCCGTTCGAATGACGTAGCAGAAGAGCTTCTGTCTGGTTCGTTTGCGTCCAGGACTGCTACACATTAGTAACAGGAAACGTGTAGTTTTAGAAGTTTCTCGGATGTTGGCCTCCGGCGAAGTTTTTCTGACAGATGTTGACCTCCGGACTTTTACGCTAGGACAAGACAAACGCATCTTTACTGCTCGCGACCCTTGTTTTTGTCTCCGGCCAACGTGGCCCGCTTGTTTTTTTTTGTTCACATGATACGTGCAGCACAGCGTCTAGCATGTGAGACCAATCAAGCTGCTAAGCGCGTGCTCCTCCCGGTTCTACAACCACTTTGTCGTCCTCGTCTTTGTCGCGTCGATGGACTCCACCACAGATGTATTTATAAAGGAAAAACGGTGGCAAAAGTGACGTTCGCTGATGGACACTCTAGCGCGCCTGTCAGCTGCTTCAGACCTTTGTCTCCCTTCGCTTCATCTCCGTAACAATATTTATTTACGACGCTACTTGTTTGAAATGGTGCGCCTGAGCACTATAAATTTATCAAATTTTATAACACTTCTCTCAGCTTGGGTTTTGCTGCCATAATATTATGTATCCAAAAGAAGGTGAGTTACGAAAATCATCAAAAAAGCATACTATAACACAAAATTGTGCAAACATTCAAATAGTTATATGTGTCAATGAACTTCCCTAATCTCGCAGAAAAATTTCAGTGCGCAGACCGCTGACATGCACTAGAGCGCTGGTGGGCTAGGCTGGCTGTTATATCCTTAAAACGCTACACATTTAGAACGTGTAAACTGACGCTGAAACACCGTGCATTCGCACGAGTATTAAACTTGGTTGGAAAGCACTGGAGAACCGGCACCACAAATTCGTATGTGTCCTGGCCTTTGTCGTCAGTGGTCAAAATATGGTGAAAACAGTTAGCGTATACTTGTTGGTCGAGGATAATGTGGCTTTTTCTGCTTCCTTCCGGGCCAGAATATGTCTGATTTTTGCATCTCTTTTGCAGTTTTCTTTATAGCTGTCTAAGATGATTTAACCGTAGCGACATTCTTGATATCCATGTCGAAATTGTCTCTGGTGATATCTCGTTCTGCGGTAAGGAATTTGTCTTGGGTGATACATCTTGTATTTGTCTTCGCATCAGTTGACTCACTTTCAAAAGGCTTTATTCATGTTTCAGCGTTTCAAGTTTTTTTTCGCAGTAGCAGTTGTCGTTCAAGAGGATATATGTTCTTAAGCTGGCCTTTATGAGGTTCCTGCGGAAATGGATGAGATGACGGGCTTTTTGTTACATGACAATAATATTCTTGACAATTGAATCTGGTGCTCAGGAGCTATCTCGTGAACTGTTTTCATGCTTTCTGGGGGCCAAAGACAATGGGTCAGATTCGCTAAACCTCTGCAAATGCGTCTGTGACGTCAATGATGTACGCTTCTGGCACCAGCAATCTCAAAGTGTACTTCGTCAAAACATCTGTATTATTCCGAAGTCTTTAGTTTCCGAAGTATCGGCTTTAGTTTTTAGTTTCCGACTTTAATTTCCGAAGTAGTAGTATTATTCCGAAGTAGCGGCTGTGCGTTCGTTCTCGTTGTTGGATTCAGTGCTGAATGTTGAATCCGCGTGACTTCGACATTGGAGATGTTAAACACTGCGCATTGCCGCAACAGGAATGACCTGGCATGATTTCATTCCTACATGTTTAGCTCTTTTTAAAAAGCACAAGCAAGGTTTCCTTATGGATGAACCCGTGACATAAGGTCGTGCTTTTGTCGATAATGTTTCAAAGTAATGAGCTCATTCACAGCGAACGGAGCGAGATTGTGAGAGCGGCGTTGATTGTTAGGAGCTACTGGAGAATCGGGAGCTACTAGAGAAAAGCAGGGGGTGAGCTGCATATGTGAGGCGAAGTATAAGGGTGTCAGGTTGTTCAGTAACTCCTCTGGTTTAATAATGCAATGAATATTCAGTTGAGTCAATTGACCTGGACGATTTCTCATAACCAAAGATTGAAATTGAAATGTAAGCGTTTATTTGTTTGTTTTTCGCCTTTTGAAATGCTGTGTTTTTTTGCAATTTACCTCTCCTGCCTGGGCCCATGTGGGCCTGCAGTATGTTGTAAATAATTAAATAAATAAATATGCTAAATAATCCAATTTTCGTGCAGAGGCGAATCCAGATGGAGGGTAAGGTATTCAAATCAAAGGCACGGAACGCGACTGCTCTTTAAAATTTTACGAAATATTTGGTTACAGACAAATCTTCGCTCCTGTCTTCAAACCGGCTGATCCTGGCTTTTAGAATGTTTCCCCTGTTTTCATATTTTTGAAAATGCGCGCCATCTGCATGTAGCTGTGCATGTAGTGCATGTAGCTGTCGCCACACGCAATGTAGTCTTACACCATGCAACAAGCTCACTAGTTCCTCTGCCGAGACTGCTGAAGAGGTGGCCATCGCCCTGGCAACTCTACATCCTACTTGTGAAACCATTGAATGCGACTCTCGCTAAGCCGTCATTAACTATAGCAAAGGCCGCCTTTCTCCTCAAGCGCTTCGCATTCTCTGCCAGACACCACACTCCAAAAAAAAACGTGATCGCCCAGATTGCACAGAAGTGTACTGTTCACTCGCGCACATGCTCTGGCAATGTCCCGCGTTACCTCAGGGACCTCTCACCAGTGAGTCCGACTGGGAGGAGGCACTCAGGAGCCCCAATCTCCGAAACCAACTTAAGGCAGTCCAGAGGGCCCAAGAACTGGCGGAACGCCACCACGTTCCCGCCCCGACTCGGGCGTCGCCTACGGTAGCGGCTGCTAGGATGTCCCACGTGGGCACCCTGGTGGCTTAAACTCCTCAGGACCATATATTAAAGTTCTTGACTGATCACCCTGACAATGGATACCAACTCATGTGGACCCAGTCCACCCACGCCTCCCTACCTAAACGAGGTCACCCACTCCCTCGCGCGAGGCCTTGTCAACCACACTGGACCTACTAGAGGCGAAATGGACACCAGGGAAACCCTCACTGCCTACAAAGATCTGGTTAAGAACTTTTACCTCAGACGCCGAGCCTTTTCCTCACCTCACCCCAAGCTCAACCGGGCACAAGCCACCACTTTGCGTCTACTTCAAACAAACACGTATCCCTCACCTGCCCGCTTTAACCTCATATTCCCGGACGTGTACAAAACCTCCCACTGCTGGTGCTGCGGCACTCACCCGGCTATGCTTCCGCACATGCTGTGTGATTGCCCGGCACAGTACAGACACATAACGCCACGAACCTTTCGTCGAAGCTCCAGGAGACTCTGTGGAGCCCCGCTGTTTACAACAAGACTTGGGCGACCCAGCACGCCCGTGAGATAGCGTCGAGACAAGCCCTTGACTTCCCCTCATGAGAGGCTTACGCCCCGCCACCTACACTTGCTGGTTTCTTATAATAAAGTTTGATCCTCCTCCTCCTCTCACGCTCGATCATGGCGTTACGATGTCTTCTGGCTGAGTTCTTTAACACCATTTATCTTACTTGCGTCCACAGCAGTTTACGACAATCAGCGCAAAAACGGACAAAGGACAAGAAATTAAGTAGTGACAAGCGCTGTCTTCCTAATAATCGGTGATTTAAAAAAATGCGCATCTATATATTTCAACACGGCCCCTAACGTGAGCGCGTACGAAAAATTGCGCAAAAGTCCTCAATACGTTAAACAGAAAACGCTTATTATCACGCATGACGAAGTACGTGAAAAAGTGATGTTCAAAATGCCTAAACAATGCACAAGAAATGGTAAAAACCAGCGGAAGCATAGTCCACTCCCGTGATACAGATTTTTGTGGGAGGCGCGCTGAACTGCTCACTCAACCACGTTCTTCGATTCTGCACTGATAATTTAAGGCGGATCGTAAACAAGCCCCATCTCAAATGTTTGGTTACGGCAGCGATTGATGCGCAGCGGCGCCCTTTGTCGATGCGTTTGCAAGTAATGTGTGAGACCTTTTATTGCGACAGCAATTGTATGGACACTTTCGGCTACATCTCACCGCGGGCGTCGGTGCCAGCATGTCATGCACGGTATATATATATATATATGTATATATATATATATATATATTGCTACGGGGCGCCCCAAATGAACATTCTAGGAAAGAGTACGATGTTTAGCGCGAGCTCGGGAAGACCGGGCTCCATATTGTATGCCTGCCTGTTTACCAAAAGTAAAGGCATTTTTCAGACGCCTTCTCCCCGTAACATTTTGGTGGAGGTGCGGGTCTTCCCACAGTCAACACCACGACAATTCTACGCAGCGGACGTTCCTTGGCTGCCTGTGCGATGGCTGATCAAGACAAACACGAGGATTCTTCGGAGACTACCCCAACCGTGCTTCGTCCAACTACGCAGCAACCAACAGCTCCGCATCCAGCTGCTACTAACCGCACCGTCAACCTGACTCAACTGCGTGACCCAGGCACATTTTCGGGCAGTGACAGTACTGACGTGGAGGAATGGCTTCAGCTGTACGAAAGGGTGAGCGCTCTTTACAACTGGGACCCGACGCTCATGTTGGCCAATATTATTTTCTACCTTGATGGTACAGCTAAAGTTTGGTTTTCCAACCACGAGGAAGATATCACGAGTTGGGACATCTGTAAGCAGAAACTCATCGATCTTTTCGGCAAGCCCATCGGGACTCCAGTCCGGCACCGAGTCGTACGTCACATACATACAACATGTGCTCGCCCTTTGCCGGAAGGTTGATGACAAGATGCCGGAATCTGAAAAGGTCGCGCACATCCTCAAAGGAATAGCCGATGACGCCTTCAATCTCCTTGTACTTCGAAACTCATCGACCGTAGACGACGTTATTAATGAATGCCGACGCTTCGAAGACGCGAAAAGTCGCCATATCCCTCCACACTTTTCGCATCTTCCCAACACGGCTGCAACAACAACCTGCGAGGACGCCCGTTTGGCACCAGCCCCTGCTGCTTCCGACAATATCGTGCGCATCGTGCGCCACGAAATCGAGGCAGCATCTCCCCTGTCTGACCAAGTCCAGGCCCCTGACGACTCTCGCGCCACGATTTCTTTAATCAAGAGTGTCGTAAGCCAGGAACTAGCCAACGCCGGACTTTGGACGCTATGCCCCGTTAACCGACCTGACTACCGACTGCCCAGTACACCTAATATATCCCGCGCACTGAACAACCGCCCACGTCACCGGAACCCGGCAGAATGGCGAACTTCCGATGACAGGCCGATCTGCTTCAACTGTGGACGAGTGGGCCATATTTCACGTCATTGCCGCACTTCCTGGGATTGGCAGCCATGGTCGCATTATGCCAACACCCGACGCCCACCTGCTGACTCTCGAATGCCGATCTACACGGCACAAGATGATGCTTCGCCATCCAAGCCCGCCCAACCAAGCCGCTCCCCGTCGCCCTCTGGACGCATGTCCCGCTCAACTAACCGACGTCGCTCGCCCTCACCCTCCTACCACCAGTCCTCGGAAAACTGACGGGCGCAGCTCTTTGATGTTAGCCTGCTTCGACGACCCGACACAAAATTCCTCTACACACGATACCCGGACACAACAACTTGATTAAATTAAATGTTCACGGTACTTCTGTGGCAGCACTCATTGACACCGGCGCTCACATATCAGTCATGAACTCTAGCCTTTGTGCTCGACTCAAGAAAGTGTTCACTCCTGCTCCGATTACTCTTGTCCGAGTAGCTGATGGTGCAACACCAGCGGTCACCGGGATGTGTGCTGCCCGTGTCACTGTTGCTGGACGTCATACCACTGTTCTGATTTACGTACTAGACCACTGCCCACATGAAATCATATTGGGACTCGATTGTCTGTCGGAGCATTCCGCCCTAATTGACTGTTCTGCTGGTGTTGTTCAGGTCGTCCTACCACACGCCGTTGACCCTCTTGATCCTGCGCCGCCATAGCTATGCTCCGCCGACTTTGTTCGCCTATCTTGTCGAGCTGTGACGTATATCGACGTCTCTTCTGATCCACCTGTGGCTGACGGCGATTATGTCATTTCACCTAATCCTACAGTACTCTGTTCGCTCAATGTTGCGTTCCCCCACACCATCATCACAATGAAGAACAACGTGGCATGTCTCCCTATTGTGAACTTTGGACTTTGCTCTGAAGTGCTGCCACGAGGAATATCCCTTGCAACCCTTGCCCCGGCCGGCGACTACCGCATATCGGCCTTAACAGAGGATACACCGTCATCTGCAAGTATTCAGTCGCGCAGTACACTAGACTGCATAACTGGAAATATTGCCTCTGATCTCCCGGCTGAGCATGTGTCTGCGCTTCGTGGCCTTCTTGCGTCGTACCAAGACGTCTTTGATCTCTGCGACCGACCCCTAGGTCAAACGACTGTCGTAAAGCATCGGATCAACACCGGTGATGCAAATCAAGTACACCGGTGACCCTATCGAGTTTCCTCAACCAAGCGCCACGTGATCCAGCAAGAAGTCGACAAGATGCTTGCCCGAGACATCATTGAATCTTCTTCAAGTCCTTGGGCTTCGCCCGTTGTGCTTGTGAGAAAAAAGGATAACAGCTGGCGCTTCTGTGTCGACTACAGAAATCTTAACAAGGTTACAAAAAAAGACGTGTATCCTCTGCCGCGGATAGACGACGCTCTTGACTGCCTTGGTGGAGAAAATTATTTCTCTTCCATCGACCTTCGTTCCGGGAACTGGCAGATATCAGTTGATGATCTGGACCGTGAAAAGACGGCATTTATAACTCCCGACGGGCTCTATCAGTTCAAAGTAATGGCGTTCGGGTTATGCAATGCCCCGGCTACATTCGAACGAATGATGGACGCTCTTCTTCAAGGTTTCAAGTGGTCAATCTGCTTATGCTACCTTGATGACGTCATTGTTTTTTCGCCAACTTTCGAAACTCACCTCGAGCGTCTCTCAACAATTCTTTCGGTTTTCCGCAAAGCAGGGCTCCAACTAAACTCGTCGAAATGTCACTTCGGCCGCCGGCAGCTCACTGTCCTTGCACACCTTATCGATTCTTCTGGTGTTCGTCCCGATCCTGAGAAAATCCGTGCCGTCAAAGATTTCCCTGTGCCGTTTTCTTCGAAGGATGTTCGAAGCTTTGTGGGCCTTTGTTCTTACTTTCGTAGATTCGTGCGGAATTTTGCTGACGTCGCACGACCGCTCATGGAACTACTAAAAACAATGTGACTTTTGTGTGTGGACCTGAACAAACCAGAGCATTCGTTGAACTGACGAGTAGACTTACGATGCCACCGATTCTCGGCCACTTTGATATATGCGCTCCAACGGAAGTGCGTACCGACGCTAGCGGCCACGGAATCGGAGCCGTTTTGGCACAACGAGAGCATGGCTGCGAGCGCGTTATTTCATACGCTAGCCGTCTTTTAACGCCAGCAGAGCGAAATTACTCCATCACAGAACGCGAATGCCTCGCACTTGTCTGGGCAGTGGCTAAATTTCGGCCGTATTTGTATGGACGCCCGTTCACGGTTGTCACTGATCATCACGCCTTATGCTGGTCGTCGTCCTTAAAAGATCCTAGTGGACGTCTCGGCCGGTGGGCTCTACGGCTACAGGAATATTCCTACACGGTTGTCTACAAATCAGGTCGCCACCATGAGGATGCCGATTGCTTGTCGCGTCATCCAGTAGACCCAGCAGACCTTTCTGAGAGCGATGAGTCTACTTGCGTTTTGGCACTTTCCGCGTTTACCAACATCGGAGATCAGCAACGCCGTGATCCTCACCTCGGAGATATATCCTTCGGCTTAGTGGTCCCACAACTCCTCCGTCTCTCCGTATGTTCCTGCTCCAAGATGGCGTCTTATATCGCTACAGCATGCATCCTGATGGACCTGAGCTGCTGTTGGTCATGCCACAACATATGCGTCAGACTGTCCTTGCACAGTTGCATGATATTCCGACAGCTGGTCCCCTGGGAGTTTCAAGAACCTATGACTGCGTTCGACGTTGCTTCTTTTGGCCCGGTATTTACCGATCCGTCTGCCGTTACGTCGCCTCATGCAAATCTTGTCAACACCGCAAAAAACCAGCAACCCTTAAAACGGGACGCCTTCAACTCATTCAGATCCCATCCGAACCATTTTATAGGGTAGGTGTTGACTTACTAGAACCGTTTCCTTTATCGGCCAGTGGAAACAAGTGAATAGCAGTCGCCACGGATTACACCACTCGGTATGCCATCACACGGGTCCTTCCTACCAGTTGTGCGACCGACGTCGCTGACTTTCTTCTAGAAGACGTCATATTACACCACGGCGCTCCTCGGCAACTGCTTACCGATCGGGTCGCTACTTTTTATCACAAGTTATCCATGACATATTGCCCTCTTGCGCTACAAAGCACAAGTTCACAACGGCGTATCATCCTCAAACTAACGGGCTCACGGAGCGGCTAAATAGAACCATCACGGACATGCTCGCCATGTACGTTTCTTCCGACCATCGTGACTGGGACTCCGCCCTTCTATTTGTAACATTTGCCTATAATACGTCTCCGCATGACACTGCAGGGTTCTCGCCATTTTTTCTCCTGTACGGACGAGAACCTACGTTGCCTTTCGACATGCTCCTTCCTGCCATTGGCCACACGTCAGAATATGCCCGCGATGTGATTTCTAAAGCTCTAGAGGCACGTGAGGTTGCTCGCCGGCGTCTGAGCGATTCGCAGGAACGACAACGACAGGTCTACAACGCGTGCTGTCGTGATGTCCACTTCAGTCAAGGTGACACAGTCCTTCTCTGGACGCCATCGCGGCAAGTTGGCCTGTGCGAAAAACTGACTTCGCCGTACTAGTGTCCGTACCGTGTGGTGCGCCAAGTCACCGACGTGACATATGAAATTGAACCCCTTAAAGCCACCAGCGCGCGATCGTGTTCTGACGTTGTTCACGTCACTCGGCTGAAACGATTTTACTCAGACCAACCAAGCACTGAGACGGTGCCTTCGCCGCCGGGGGGTGATGCTACGGGGCGCCATAAATGAACATTCTAGAAAAGAAACGATGTTTAGCGCGCGCACGTGCAGACCGGGCTCCATATTGTATGCCTGCCTGTTTACCAAAAGTATAGGCATTTTTCAGACGCCTTCTCCCCGTAACAATATATATATATATATATATAAGGCCAGACCCTAGGCGGAAACGTCGAAATAAACCACGTTGTGACCGCCCACGGAGGATCTACTAGACTATATACATATATAAATAAAAAAATATATATGTATATTTATATGTATATATATATATATATATACATATAAATATATATATATATATTTTTATTTATATATACGAAAACGCAAGGAATGAAGGAAAATCCCAAAAAAGACTTTGGCGCGCGGAATTAAACGTGGAACCTCTTAGTCGTGAATGCGAGGCGTTAACCACTGAACTGACAGTGGTAGAAACATTTTATTACAAAGAATGTACCAGAGAGTTGCGGCATATTGCATAATTTTAGTGGCAAGACCCTATTCCGGGATGCCTAGGGAGTTGGCCCCTGCTTGAGCGCGTTTCATCAAGGAGCGTTGAGCATCCAAAGTCGAGCAGCCGAACACGTACTTCTCCCAAGCATCTCTAGTTGTGATGAGGAAAGAGGGTGAAAGAGGAAGAGGGTTCGCTGGGCACGAAGCATTGACGCGGTAGGTGTCGGCCAGAACCTGGTGGGTCGAGCAGGTGCCACTGATTTCCGTCAAAAAATGCCTGGTGACCACCGGACTGAGATAGGTATTCGTCTGGAGGCCGCGTAGTATTCGCTCGTCTGCAATCTTTAGACCACTTGCGGGTCGAGGTACAGGCGGCGAGAAGCCCGGTAATAAACAAGAATTTCGCTAAAGCGCGTCAGAATCATATCGCCAGGTTTCGACTCGGGACATGGTGGGGCAACGTCTCGGATGAGAGAACTGCGGGCAGCGGCGTTCGCGGCCTCGTTTCCGGACAGGCCTAATTGGCCTGGGGGTCCATACTGTATGAATGGGGTGAGGTTTGAAGGGCCAAAAGGCTGCCCGAAGTAAGTTAGCGGACAGTGGGGCGATGGAACCCAGAAATTATTGGTGAGAGGCTGAGCGTGAGCTCATCAGGATGATGCGTGAGGTGGGATGCGAGGCGGCCAAAGCAAAGGCGACATCCTCAGCTTGCGTTCAAGTGTTGGCTCTAAGGAGAGGCCATCAACGTGTCTTCCCATTTGTGATCACGGTGGCCGTGATGTGACCGAGGGAGAGGGACACGAGTTGTCTACGTAGAAATCGTGAGGGCGGTCGGAGGAGTGTCGCTACTGGAGCGCCGCGGAACGTGCTAGTCTACGGTCAGGATGTAGCTAGGGGTTCATGTTGCGGGGTAATGGTTCCACCCACAGTTTTTGCCACCAAAGTTCTGGTATGGGCATCAGAGTGTCTTCATCAGAGAATGCATTGAGGCCGAGCCTGTGTAGTAGACGTCACTCTGAGGGCGTCTGCGACAGACAAATAATTTGGATAACACGATGAGCTTCCCGCAGCTCTGCAAATGAGTTCGTACCTCCTGTGTCGCGAATCGGCTGTTTGAGGTGGCAATTAGAAGTTTGAGTGCAGATTATATACTGAACGAAGGAGGACGTCCAGCTGGCGCTCGTGGTGACGATGCAGGCCAAGGTAAAGTGAGGCGTAGAGGACGCGACTGGTGACAAACGCAAGGGCCGACCGCATGGAGTGAGTCCCACAGAGACCACCGCGCTTTGTAGATGTCCACCGTATCATGTGGCTCAAGTGTTAGCTGGTGCGTCGGAGGCTTGCTATTGTGTCCTTGGGATCCGAAGATAAAGTGATGTGGAGCCAAAGAGCTCGAATTTTCTTGACTGGTGGAACAGGACCAGATGGAAGCGAATCCTGGGGTGGAGGTAAGTGGGATACCTAGAGAATAGCCAATTTACCTCGAGAGCACTTTAGGCCACACGAAGCAGCGTAGGCGTTCACCAGAAAGGCAGCATTTTGTAGGCGTTCTTCAATTTGTGCTTAGGAGCTCATATTGGTCAAAATTGTAATATCGTCGACATGAAGTGCGTGGTGTATTTATTCCCTCAACCTCACGCAGAAGATAGCGGAGGTTCTTCATGGCCAGGTTAAAGAGTAGGAATGACAGGACTGCACCTTGGGGTATACCCTGTGTGCCAAATAGGTACGGGTCATGTTCTAAGAAATCGAGGCGGATGAAAGTGGCGCGATGAGATAGACAGGATTCAACGCGTACTTTCCCTTGCGGAGGGGAGTGGCTGGTCGTAAATCCATTGAACAAACACTCGCGCGCCCTTAACAAGTGGTTGGGAGCGTCTTGTGTCTTGGCGGTGCTGAAACTTTCACTCGAACGATTCTGTTGTTGTTACGGGCCGCACAAAGGTCACTGCAATCATGCACAGTCTCGGTTTGCAAGAAGAGTGCGCTTTTCAGACACAGCGAAGTAACGACTGATTCGCTTATTCACGTCCATTTGTACTTGTGAGTACGTTTCGTGCCTTATTTGTGCGCGAGAAAAGCGATGCACAATTTGATCTGCTTGCCGTTCTGCGCGTAACCTTCCAATGTGCTGCCATCGCAGTCGTTGTTTCGCCTTTGCGCAAAGCTGTGCGTTTTCTTTTAGGGGCGTAACCGTTGTAGTATGAACAAGTCCAACAATTTGACCTCCAAGGTGGTGCCGGTGAGCAATTTCTTCTGTGCGTTCTTGAACAATAGAAAATAGTGCTCAATGTACATGCCAATAACTGCAAAAAAGGAATGAGAGACAGGAGCATTCGGCTTTTAGTTAACGCGCACGCTGCGACCCCCATTAGCAGCCATTGGCATATACATTGAGCACTATCTGACAAGAAATGGTTGCTACGTTTTACTCGCTGGGTGTAACCTCCTTAGTTTTAGAAAGGTTTAGCGAGCATTGAGCCGCAGTGCCATGAAAACAATGAACTAGTATATGCCATGAACTCGAGGAGGTTAAAGGTGGGAAGTAGATACGAAGCGCAAGCTGTAAGAAAGTAAAAGCCAAGTTTTCCTGTCTCTAATTTTCCATTAGTAGCCATTGCCAGGTACATTGAGCACTATCTGACAGGAAAAGGTTGCTACGGTATATTCGCTGGGCGTAACCTCTATGGTTTTAGAAAGGTTTAGCGCGCATTGGACCGCAGTGCCACGGATACAGTGAACTAGTATATACCATGAACTCGAGGTGGTTAAAGGTGGGAAGTAGACCCGAAGCGCGAGCCGTAAGAAAGTGTGTATGTGCCAGCTCTCGTTTAGTTCTTGGAATGTCCGCTGGATGGTGGTGCTTCTATATGGGGAATATAAGATGAAAAAATGCGAGATGGTGGTACTTGGAGTGTTCAATAGATGGATGAACGGACACACAGGCAGAAGCATGGATGGACGCATGAACGGACGCAAGGGCGGATGCAAGGAAGAACGCAGGGACGAACGCATGAACAGACGCACGCACGGACGGGTGGATGGACGCATGGACAGTCACGTGGACGGACGGAAGCAAGAACGAATAAACGGACGAATGCTTCGCTCATTTCTCTATCATTCACTCTGTGGATATGCTGCCAAAAATTTTTTTAATGGGTTTGCCATTTAAATAGGCAATCGCTACCAATTTGGCATGTTCTTACACCTGCCGCGATTCTGCATATCTGCGCACAATATCCGTTAAGAAGATCCGTCCACTACATAGCATAGCATAGCATGTAGTGCTCTTTTTTTTGAAGAAGTTTGCAGTAAAGGCGTAGCTGTTCTAGGCAGCCTGCTTAGCATGCAAATAGGCTGGATTTTTTTTCCAAGCTCAAATCACGTATATTTATCATGTATTTACTTTAACTCTTTCTTGATGTTTTATTCACGAGAAAATGATGAATTACTGCTGCCAACGAACAACAATCGCACCGGAATTCGGGCGAATCAAATTCTGTGACGGTCTCGCGCTTACAATTTTGCAAGAAAAGTTTTGCTCAAGTTAGCTTTGTAATCATCACTATTTACAACCGCGATAAACTGCTCACTCAACTGAAAAATAACAAAACTGAAATCATGCACCACAACAAAATTTCAAATGGAACAAAAATTTTTGTTGAAACCATATTTGAGACAAATGAGTTAGCACTGAACTTTCTTTTTCAGAGCGAAATCGTCCTTACCTGTTTTACCAAATAAAGTGCATGAGCAATAAGATTCCAAGATATCTCTCTGAGTCACAATGTTACCTTTAATGTCATCAGCTAGATATTTAGGTACCGCATATTCCATCTTCTGTTGATAGATCAAATTACACATATAAAAAGAAACGGGCTGTGATCGAGGTGATACTTTTTTTTCACAAGATCATCTGGGAATGCCGGCACTGCTGATGTGAGATGCCTCATGCTGCGCAACAGCGTTATTTTAGAAGAACTATCTAGTAAAGGTATGTGCATTTACAATTGTCATGATATCCCTGCCTGTTATTTTTCTTTTGTATGCGTGTAAATATGTTGATGAAAGGAGCGATCACATTGATAGGTTTTCTTTTGGTTCTCTCACGACAAAAGTTTTCTTTGAATGGCTGAACCAATTTCTTGTCAATTGAATAATATTGAGAAAACCACAATAAGGCAGCAGGCAGGACCTGAAGGGAGGATTACGCAATAAGTTAGGTAACCTGTGATTTCCGAAAGTGTATTTCGTTCCAACCAATTGTGACCGCCGTGTGGGACAATCAGAACCTCGGTTTCAAAGATAACTAAGGTCTACTGCGTGACGCTCGTAGCACAGAGACTTATCTCAAAGCTTAAACTCTGTCATGTTACGCTTAGATCATGGACAGTGTTACTCGAGTACTAAAGAGTTCAAACCTAATCGCCCCACAGCTTTTGTAGACACGAACTATAATATATTGTAGCAAATATTTATTTTTGAGAAGAAAGCGGCTACCGAATGCACCGGAAATTATCTTTAGTGTGCTAGTTGAGCTCAAAGAGTCGCAATACTTTGTCGAACAGTCATATTCAGCCTATGCATTTCAGGTTCCTTTGTAAGTCAGTAAAAAAGCAATAATGTATGACAAATAGTAGTACTTATCCTTAATTGATTGATATGTGAGGTTTGACGCCCAAAATCCTTCATATGATTATGAGAGACGCCGTAGTGGAGGGCTCCGTAAATGTCGACCCCCTGGGGTTCTTTAACGCGCACCCAAATCTGAGCACATGGCCTACAACATTTCCGTCTGCATCGGTAATGCAGCCACCGCCAGCTGGCCGGGATTCCATCCCGCGACCTTTGGTTTACTTATCAATAATTGCACTTTACTGAAGAAGTATTTGCCGTTGTTGACCTAGGTACGTGCAACGAGGATTTCTGCAAAATCAGTGAAATATATTGCGAGATGGTATTTTACTTGCGCAACTGAGGCAGTTACTGTGGGTGAAAAGTCAGTAATGAACATGACACATGGGCGCACTCAAAAATTTGCCGCCACAGAGAGGCGAAGATGATGTGCGTGAAGGAAGAGTTGCACTCATGCGTGGACAAAAGAACACATAGTTAAAAGCACCAAGAAGTTCTATTTCCATGCGTTCATTTCATGAAATATATCACGTAAGGTTTCTCTAAGAGTGCAGCCTTAAAAGTGTACTTTCAACTGACAACACTCAGCTTTTTAATTATTAAATTCCCAGACCTAATGTTCCACAATATCTCAACTGTCATTTTTGCGTTTTATGCTAGTTAATAATAATATCACTTCCGCAAATATTGCGCAGTGATTCATAGGCGAATAAGAACGGAAGCGAATTGACGCAAGACGCCCTTTGTCGTGAGATGATGCATGCGCAAGTTTTGTCTGGTACCCGTCGAGGTGTCTTTGCTAGAATCTTCTTCATATCACTGAAAAACGCGGTGACTAACCCTTAAGGGTCAAGTTACCACTCATTCCTAGAAATGTATGCGCCATTTTGTGGCTTGTCTGCAAGCATGAGCGAACAGTGAGAATGTCCTCTTTCACAGTCAAAAGGCAGAGTAAGCTTGCGGGGTTTCCAACAGTTGATCAGTGGTTTCCAGTCCATACATTTTTTTAGGCAATGAACAAACACCTCGTGCTGAAGTAGACGCCACGATAAAGTGAGAGCAGCGATGTGGTCCTTGTTTGGAAGCAGTTGATATCGTATATCACCATTTCCTTTTTCGGGGCTTCGACTTTCTGCACCCGCAAGCCGTGGTGTTATGAAATGTAACACTATTTCGCCTCTGTTCTTCCTACCCT